>JAIPRM010005432.1:0-20590 GCA_025469315.1 Stegophylla sp. TES_Ste_2020 | reverse complement strand
AGTCGTTTTTGTCAAATTTTGGGTAGTTTTTTCCAAAAAAAAAATTGAAGAATTGAGAAATTCAAAAAATGACCTCTTTAAAGTACAATCTAGAGACGAATCCGGTTTCAAAAAAATATTGATCAAAACTTTTGGACAAGTATTTCTATACGAAAAGTTGTATACAAAAAAAAAAATAAATAAAAAAATAAAAAAAAATAATAAATAAACATTATTGTAAGAACACTAGCTTTTTCACTTCGCTTAGAATCTAAAATGCACGAATAACTGAAAAACAAGCATAAATTTGCATCAGAATTAGCAAATTTATAATAAGTAAGTAAATTAAGAAAAAAATTTTACAATAATAAAATTTATAACCTCAACATTTAACCATTATTTGGTTTCATCCAATCGATGTAACTTGAACTACCAAATTTATTAACAAAAAATATTTACCAGTTCGAATTAATGATGTAGTGAATGTATATATTAAGTAAGTAGCAAGGGCATCCATCTGTCAAAACCCAGAAGGAACAACAATTTTTTTTTAATTACATGATATAAAAAAAAGGCAATTTTATTTGAATATTTTAGTATATTTTTCTTAAACTTCAAACATAAATTCTAAATTTGTTTTATTTTTATCAATGTTATCGGTAGACAATATTACATATAAATTGAAATCTAGAATTTTATTTATATGTTAGCTCGTGAGTTCGACATTATCAACCTTAACCACGTTTGGACCTTTCGAAGTGCATTAAATTACCTTTCAATGGTGTATATTGTAGCTGGATTTATCATATAAATAATTATTATATACTTTTTAAAGGAATAACTCAGTTCTTAAGAAAATAAGAAAAATAAAAATAAAAAATATTATGTTCTTCTTTATATAAAAATTGTCTAAAATATGCCAAAAATCGTACTGATTTTTCCTTCTTCAATAAGGTTATCAATTATGTACTATACTTGTAAGTTTTTCAGATTTTGAATAAAGTATTGAAGTGACGCAATTTCATTTGTAAAATATCTGACGGATGTAAGTTGAGTATTTGAAATGGAATTTCTATGATTTTAAGTAGATTGTTAATCAGGTAATTGTTTCGATAGATATGGTACGAAAGAACAATAGTTGTTATCTAAAATTGTGACAATATCGAATTAGAAACTTGAAATTTTGACTATTCAATTCACAATTTTTACGTAAATAGGTACTTGAAATTTTAACTTGTAATTTCGACTTTATACTTTAAAATGTTTATATTGTAAATTCGTAACCCTAAATTTCGACTAAAATACCAAAAATGTTAAATCTATTAGCATAACATTTTGAACTTGAGAATTTGAATTGTTGAGTTTCTTATTCAAATAATGGCGTAATCTAAATGATGACTATATGAATAGGTAATAAAAATTATCAATTGAAAAATTCGAAACGTCGTATTACCAAGTTAAAAATTTAGAATCTTGAAGTTGAAATTACAAGACACAATTCAAAATTATCATAAATTGTTTTTACATAGCATTATTATACTATACTCCCTTAAATTTTGATTGATGTTTCATAATAATAATTAAAGTTTTCAAATTAAAAGTAATATAACTTGGTATTTTAAGGTTATAGTCCTCACATATGTATTTTAAAATGAACCATTTACCGCGTTCATGTCTTCAACGTCTGAAAATAATTAAATTTATGGTCATAACATCAAAGCACCAAATCCAGGCTGAATGGTGGACGCTGGGCGTTATCTGAGTTTTGAGGACTGATAAATGTGATTTTAAACTAATAAAACAAAATTTAGAAATTACTAATAAGTAAGTAGGTAATTAATTACCGCAATTGTCACACTAAAGTCTTACTGCCAGTGTTCGAATTGGAAAAATA
This sequence comes from Stegophylla sp. TES_Ste_2020, assembly GCA_025469315.1. Lineage (NCBI taxonomy): Eukaryota > Metazoa > Arthropoda > Insecta > Hemiptera > Aphididae > Stegophylla > Stegophylla sp. TES_Ste_2020. Next base: position 18,717 of record JAIPRM010005432.1, on the reverse strand, counting down.
GAAGAAAGGGTGCTCTCGGGCTTTCAATAAAAAAGCGTCCCCACAAACTATGTAATTCATATACTATAAAAAATAATTAGGAAGGGTACTCTTAAAATTTTATAAAATAGCAGAGGAGCTCCGTCCCCCTGCGCACCCCCTCAATTCGAGCACTGCTTACTGCTGTTACTTTTTTGATTTTTGTTTACAATATTCATTATTAAATTATATTTTTAAAAGATTAGAAAAAACCAGGGGAGGGACGTATCCCTCCCTTGCCCTTCCTTATGAACGCCCATGGTAGGTAGTACTTAATATGAACAAATAATCATTAAACAAATTAATTTTTAATTCTTCACTTGTCAAAACGTAAATTGTTCACACGTAAAATAAAACAAAATTCAAGTGTTTAAAAATTTCGATATGATGAGATTAAAAACAGTACTTTGATTATAATCAATTATTTACAAAGATTGTATAAAATATAAAAACGATAGGTATGCACTGTCAACAAAATATACTTCAATCCTTTAAAAATTCATGTAATTCCTAAATAAAATTTGATCAACGCTGCTCTTTACATTTTTATTACATTCAGTAAGGACATGCATATCATGAATCATTATGATCTCTAGACGTAAGTAATACCTATACGATTGTCTTAGTAACATTTTCCAAAATTGCATTTACTATACAATTTCTCTCCACAAAGCTGTTAAGTGAATAGTTAAATTAAACAATAAAAAATAAAAAATATTATCTAAAAAATGAACCATATAATTATAATAAACTATGGTTATAAAATATTATACATTTTGAGCACCACATTATATTAACTTCATAACTGTAATGTAGGTACAATGGGCACATTTTAATATAGGTAACTTAAATTGAAGTATCATAGCAAATTCATTTACGAAATTGCTATAAATACTAAACTAAAATAATGGAGGATAATTTGCAGAATCTAATTCACTCGACCATGAATAATAAAAATATTAAACATTAAATATGGCCGTATACCTTTTCCTCCAAAAATCAGATTCCATTTTCCTCCACTTCCCTTTTCTTCCAAAAAAAGGCCGTATTCCTATTCCTCCAAAAATCAAATTCTATTGTCCTGTACTGTCTTTTTCCTCCACTTCCCTTTTCCTCCGAAAAATAGTATATAAAACTTTCTTGTGTTATCGTATACACAGATATTTTTATGCTACTACATTATATTATAGTAAGTATGCGTTTTAAAAAAGTGACTGGTATATTATAATATCAACATTGTAGCTGTCGGTTGGACGTTCGTATAAAAGTTAATAAAGCACAAAACGATAGGAGCATCTAAATGGAGAAATTCACCATTGATAACGTGCATGCCCAAGTATAAAATGTTTCATAGCATAACCATTTTAAACTGCTTTTTAATGCTTAAAGGTTAGTTTAGTCTCCACTAAACTATTTTTATACTTCATGTTCTTATATTTTATTTAATATTTCAAGAGAATTAACGTTTGGTATAGTGTATAAAGATATATAATTCAATTTCAGGTGCAGGGGAGGGAGTACAGGGGGCCTGTCCCACCCTCGCTACGCCCATGGAATTATATCATACACAGTTTTTCAAAATGTTTGTCCATTTAAATAATATAGCCGTAGAAAAAATTAATTTGTAGGAATATGGAAAGTGGAGGAAAATGGTATTTCATTTGTGGAAAAACAAGGATTTTATTTTTTTTTCTTTTGAGGAGAATGGACAGTGGAGGAAAATGGTCCCGCCCTTAAATATAATAGACCACAGATCGCAGGTCTCACGGGGGAAGCAGCTGCTTTTACCCTGCCTCCTTCATAGACATGGTCTAAAATGATATACAGTAGTTCGGCTTAAAGTGGGCCATTCAACAAGTAATTAAAAGATTCTGTTCCTTTAAATATACTCAATATATTTTTAATTATTCCTCTAGATAATTACTTGAAACATCACTCAGAATCGTTGAACTGAAGAAATTATTTAGGTATTGTTTCCTTAAAATGCAACACACTACACACCCACTAATAGTATTCCACCTTAGAATGCAAAAATGCTTAGTGTGATGTAAACTATTTTAAAAAAAATTTTTTATTAAATTTGGTATTTTGTAATACGTATTTTAAACATAAATTCATATTTTATAACATATTTTTAATGATAATAATGATATATTTTGGTATAATACCAACGTGCGTATAAATCCAAACCCCAATAATAATTATTGTATAAGATCTACATTCTACAGTGTGATAAGGTTAAAAAACGCATAAAAATGTATTTTTTTACTTCATATCATACTTCAAAATTTTTTGAACACTTAAAATGATTAAAACAATATCATTCATTTAAAATTATTTTAAGCACCTGTGGTAAACTGGTAAACACTTAAACGATTGCAGTTGTCATTTCAAAAAAATAAATAAATAACGCCTCTATCGCGTACACGGAGGATGTATACGCACGGACGCATTACAGGTAGGTATACAATGTGTATAAAAATGAACTTACTCTGGCAGATAATGGCGAACGGTGATAAGTTTGAAGTTTTTGAAAAATAGTAGACTATCACTTGTGCATCAACTGAGCTGTTAAACCACCACCGGACAACTGTTTGACATTTAGGAGGCTGTTAAACGATATCACTGTAAGTATTGGGCCCTTAATGCGGCGACGCGAACGTCGCGTCGGTAGAACGTATAAATCGGACATGCGCACGTTTTTAAATTCTGAGTGGCGCGAAAACCTACCTGTTTTACAATAATGTTCATCTTTATTATTATTATTATTATTATTATTTGGAATCACAAAATAATTTATTCAATATTTTTTTACAATTATTTCAAGTTAGAATTAAAATAATAACTACTAATACAAAATATGTAAGATTTATATTCGTTAATACTTTATAACATTTTCAAAATATTGGTATAAAGGTTGAAAATTTTATACGAGCTAACTCGTGTATAGGTTTATTGTTCAATTAAATCAATTTTATATTACGTGAAGAGTGAAAAATTTCTTAGTTTTCAATATCCATTTTTTCCTATATATTTTCATAAATAATTTTATTACGACAATTAATGTAAAAAAAATGATATAATATTAAATCTACGCAGTTAATTAGGAAGTTTTTGTTTTTAAAACTTCTTGTCAAAATATTAATCTTTTATAATACAGACAATAGAATATTTTTTTCGTTAGGTAGGTATTAAAAAAATGTCATACTTATCGCCATAATCTAATATGTTATCTTGAGAGAAAAATACTATTTCCTGCAAATTATTGTAAAAATAATAACGTTGCGAAGTTCATAAGAAAAAAGTTCCAAGTTTAAACAGCACACATTTATTTTATTTGGAAACTTTTTTAATAAACTCCAGTGGATTAGTGACACTGAAATTTAAATAAAAATATAATTGTATCCCGACTTTTAGATGTTCTTATACATAAATACGTGTCTATGTAAATTATGTTGTACTGGCAAACTGTACAATACGTGACACGTGTAACTTCCTACAGCATATGAACTTTAATATTAAGTACAATATACAATAAAACCATAATAGTTGATATAGGTAATATACGTGATACCATATCGCACACAATGACTGAAAATTCTATTTTTTTTCACCTTTACATTTTTAGAAACTCTAAAATAGTTTTTAGAAATCACCAAAATCTATGTTTACTGTTAAATTAAAAACGATCAAGCGAACCTTCGTGGTATGAATTATATTTATGTTTCTTTGACTCGACATGAAAATGACATGAGGGGGACTGGGGGAATTATTGTGAATATCTAAATAAGAAACGTTCAACAGCACAAGAGTTAAAATAATTAATTAAATACGTAATAATATAGTACATTATTACAATTAGGTACTAGGGGACAGTGTTGAGTGGGGGAACAACTACACCCTAAGCAATAATTGCTAAATCTCAGGTTCTGTGACTAAATATTATGCCACAACAAGAAAATATATATATTCATATTGACAAATGACAATATTATGTTAAAGACTTTTAAAATATATAGTATTATTTATTTATTTTATTAGAAAAAAATGCAAATAATCAACATCCCCCCCACCACATAATGATACCAATCACGTAAAATTGCATGTACAATTATTGTAGGAATAATACAAGTTCCCAAAAATTACTCAAATTAATATGTTGTCAGTACAAAGTGATCAGTAAAAATCATATAATTGTATTGGAAATATAAACAAAATAAAAATATTATCAAAACCAATATGATTTTATAAACTAGGCCATTATTACCTCATTCAATTAAACCACTATTACCCATATCAAATAAGTTCTTACGGAAATATATATTTACTTAAAATTACAATAATTAGATAGATTATAAATATTTAATTCCAATCCTTGTAATTTATAGGTGTAAATAAAATAGAAAATATAGAAAACAATTAAAAATGACAAGTTTTTTTAATAAGGAAAAATATTATACAAACAGTAATAACAAAATTATTACTAAATTTTTGATTAGAAAAATGTTGTTTACAATTTAACAAATAACAACTATAGTAATAGGTTTTGATAATAACAGTTATACAATTAAATGGAAATCATAATTTGAGATATTGTACTTAAAAAGGAATGCCACTGACAATGATTTTACCATTGGCCATTCTTACTTATAATAATGTATGTAGTAAATTTGTTTTTCAACATTAACTAGAAATTGTTTGCAAGAGAAAATTGCTGTTTTTGCCTCATACCTAATTCCTTACATATAAACACTGCAAACTTCATAATAGATACTTTTTGATATTTATTGATAATGGTTTAATTTGATTTTTGCCTACAATTATATATACAGGCACCTATTATTTCATTATTATTGTATTTGAAAAATTGTATTATTTATGACTTCGATAATGAAAAAAAATTAGAAACAAAACAATCCTTTTTATATAAATAATTACATACGGCCAATCTTATACTATAATCTAGGTCTATAAAAATGATAAATTAAAATTTGATGCAACAAAAACAAAAATCTATTGAAGATTTTTTTTAGTTCCTAATTGGTCAATTTTGTATTTGTCTTTTTTAATTGGTACCTACTGAAAAACACCATAATTGGTGATATTGATATAAGCAATCTTAATTAGTTCAACATCTCTCAGATTTTTTTGTTAGTAAAATATATTGTATTTTAGTTTTTTATACTTTTTACGGTTTTAAATTATTATTTTTTTTTAATCCCCAAAATATAAAAACAATTGTAAAAGCAACCGTTAGCTAAAATTGAGATAACCAATTTGGTCAGTTCTTAGTTAACTAAGATAGTCTAAAATAATGACAAACGTCATTAAAAAATATTATCAGTCTCAACTTATATAATATTTAAATGAAATGCAATTAAAAATAGTCAATCCTTTAAACTAGGCAGGCAATGTAAGCTTAAAATCAATATTCATTTAATAATGAGTTTAAAATAAAAACATTATATAATATTATTTATTATCAATAATTAAAACTTAATCAATCTCAACTTTTCAACATTAAAATTAAATATAATCAGAAGTTAGTCAGTGATCTTTACTAGGTAATGTTTGCTTAAAATGCAATAAAATATTCAATCGTTTAAAATAAAAGACAAAAATATACAATATAATTTATTAATAATCGTGAACTTATTCAAGTCTTATTTATTCAATAGTATACACACTTTTATACAATACATTTAGATTTTGAAATTTTCTCGACTTCTGCCTGAGAATTTTAGTATTTGTAGAAATGTTTTTATATTATTTATTATTATAAACAGTGCAATACATTTTTTCATTTCTCTTTAAAGTAGTGTTCATATTACTGTTTATTATTTATATTATACAAAATCAACGGTATTAAAAACAATATTGAAAAAATGAATAAGTAAAATAATAACATACACAATAATTAATAACTTATTCTGAAAAACAGCATTTTATCATGGTAGACTATAAAAAATATAATTCAATACAATGTTTCCAGAATTGAGTTTAAATTTCTTGACTTTTCCAGGTTTCCAGAAAGCGTGGCAACCATGATAATATTAAAATTAAATATAATCAGTAGTTAATCAGTCTTTTTGACTAGGTTATATTAACTTAATATAAAATAAAATATTAACCAGTTTAAAACAAAAACAAAATTATATAACATTAATTATTTATAATTAAAACTTACTCAGTCTTAACCTTTTGTTATAATATTAAAGTTAAATATAATCATGAATTAATCAATACTTTTGACTTGGTTAAGCAATATATTTTCCAATGTTAATAAAAAACAAATTAAAAAGCTGTACATATTTCACATCACGGATATTCTTTGTTCTTTAGATAAATCATTTCTTCAATAACATGATTCTGAACGAAGTATGTTAATAATATAAAGAACAATAATAGTCATCATTTTCAACACACCTACTAAGAGAACCTGATTTAAGGAGTAAAGAATACCCGTGATGCAAAGTAAGTCTGGCTTTCTTGTCTATACTTTACTTCAGGTGCGTAACGAGGGAGGGTATTTTGGGTTTTAAAATACTCTCCCTCATTCCTAACATAGTCCGTGTTAAGAATAAATTATCTGCAATTGGTATATATTTATAGATTATGTAAGAACTTTTCTATTTTGTTTTCTGAATTTTTTTTTTCTTTAAATTTGAGTAATAATTTTCCTCTAATTAGTTATTATTATTTTCATTAAGATAAACAAAAACAGCTGAAGTGTATAAAAATAAAAAAATCTTAAAAACTCCGTGCATTTCTGAGGACTATACGAGACAAATTAAAAAAAAAATTAGAAAGATGTTAAGTTCTCGCAGAATGATTAAAGGTCTGACTTTTCACACACACACAATGTTTACAAAGTTAAAGTTTTCAATATATTATGAGAATTTGTATATCTATTTGAATTGAATGTCTAATATTATTCAAAAAATAAATTTGTAACCACTGTTGGAATTTCTCCTTTACATTTAAATTTTTAACGTTTTTAATATGACACATCATTCACTGATCTTGGCATGAACATATTTAAAAAAAAACAGTCCCGTATTAAATTACTACTTCCATTCAACTTAATATTCATCTATAACATATTAATTGGTTGTTATAAAATGATAATTGTTTATGCATTTATTTCTGGTGAAAAGGTACATTTTTACTTATATGCTTAAGTATATTTTCAGTAACTATTAATGAAACAAACACATAACATTTGTTGTCTTCAAAATTCAGTTATGTTATACAATAAAATGTGGAAAAACAACCATTACTTATTTAATTTTAGATTTTGAGTGAAACGAAGAAGCTATAGTGTATTTACAATGATATTTATTTCCTATTTTTCTTCTGTAAACACTTTTTTGTAAGACAATCTTTGTTCAAAAGTTTCAATCAGAAACTCTTTAAAACGTGAATTGCCTCTAGATGGTACTTTAAAGAGTTCATTTATCAAAAATCTCAATCGCTTTCCAAATTTGGAAAAAACTAACCAAAAATTGACAAAAAAGTATAATTTCTTTATTCAAACTTTATGAAAATTTAAAAATAAATAGACAATATGAGAAACATTTTGGAGCACAAAACTGATGAAAATGTAAAAAAATAATGTTTGACATTTTTTTAATACTTTTTTTTCCTAATTTTTTTTTCATTTATTTTTTATTTATTAAATAAAAAAATATAAAGTAAAATAAAATTAAGTATAGACAAGACAGCCAGACAATACAATGTAATGGATTCTTAATATTACTTCTATCTCACAAGTTGTACATGTTTATTTTTTTACATTTTCTTGTTCATGTTCTTGATTTGTGATGATATCTTCACATGTTGGTTCTAATTGATTTTCTTTGACTCTACTTTCCTCTGATTTACTACTGTTTTGTAATCAGTCGTCTTTGTGTAAACTAAAAACATCAATGTAAGCATTATTATTTAAATTATTAGATAATTTAACATGTTTGTCATTCAGAACACTTTTATTTTTAAAAATAATGTTTCTACTAAGTGACACTTCATTATTTTCTTTACACCATATTCAATACCCCTATGAAGTTTCTGAGTATCCAATAAAATATCCTTCTCGGCTCTTACATCCCACTTCTTTCATCATTCCTTGAAATTAGCTACATGCATTTATTTCAAATTCTATGAACTTTTCAGTTTTAGGACGATTACCAAACCATAACTCGTGTGGAGTTTTGTTTACTTTCTGAATTACCTTTAATTACCTTTTAGTTAAATGTGAATACTGCTGTATTGACTGCTTCTGCCCATGATTTAAAAAATTTTTTAGCATAGATCATTCTTCTGGGTGTCTTACAAATAGTCTTTATTTAATGTTAAGCTTTTCCATTTTATTAAGGATTTAGTACCATGATTTTTTAAAATTGCTTAAACTTCGGAATTTTTGTACTTTAAACCACAGTCACTTCTAATAGTTCTAATAACAGTTTCCATTTAAGTTTTAATGTACTCAGAAAACAATTAAGTTTTCTTTAACCTCAGACTTATGTTTTAAATATAAACATTTGTATACTAAGAAAAGTCATCTTTAAAAATAAAAATAAATACTATTACCTCCTATTGAATGTTCTTTCATGCGACCACATACGTTGCTGTATATTATTTGTCCCGATTTAAAAGTTTCCCTCTGAGTGAAAGACTCCTTATGCTGTTTATCATATATGCATGGTTCACAGAAACTGTCCTTGTACACCTGTAAATTGTATTTCATTGTATTTTAAACACTCGCAAACATATTTGACATGTGTTTTTATGTAAATGTTTAAAATTTTTAATTAACTCCTTATATATTATTAACTTTCATATTTGTCATGAATTTTAAAAAAGTGGTGATACATTGGCTGACTTTTATTGGGTTAGTATCGATTTCTTAGATATCCCTTGATTCAATCTTTTACATCATACTTCAAAATTTAGTAATTTGTTGATTGTGTAAATAGAAAATCATAAAAATTGTATCAAGAATATTTTAGATTCTAAGTAGAGTGAGGAAGCTTGTTTCTACAATGATGTTTATTTTTTTTATGTACACACGTTTTCGAAATACTTATCCAAAAGTTTAGTTTAATTTATTTTTAAGTTTTGTCTATATAGATAGACAATATATGAAAAATATTTTGGTGAAAAAAAGTGATATTGATATGAAAAAAAAAAAAATTAATTACTCATCAAAATAGTTTCTTTCCTTACTCAGTTAATAATGGGACATAAAATTGGCTGAGTAAAAAATAATCTTTATTGTATTATTAATAAACATTATCATTTTTAAATAAAATTGTCTCATATAAACTGAAGCTCCAACAATTTTTTATTGAAGAAATAATTTATTCTTTCTATAAAATTCTATATATTCACTACGAGCATCCCAACCAAAGAGCGAAAAATACCTATGATGCAAAGTATTGCTATGATTATAAAGATAATTAGTAGATTTTTCTTCTCTTCACCTACATTATTTATTTATTTATACAATTATATTATAGTTCAACCCCCCCCCCACACACACACACACAAAACCAAAAAAATAAATAAATTATAATCAAGTATAGACAAGAAAGCCGGACATACTTTGCACCACGGATATTCTTTGATCCTCGGATCAGATACTCTGGGTGGGTATGGTATAAAATTTTAAAGAAACGATAAATCATTTCTTCAATAAAACTATTCTGAACAAAGGAAGTTTAAAATATAAAGAACAAAAATAGTTGTCATTTTTAACACACCCACTAAGAGTATCTGATCTGAATAGCGAAGAACATCAGTGGTACAAAGTATGTCTGACTTTCTTGTCTATATTTTACTTTACTTTTTTTATTAAATAAATGAAGAAAAGGAAAAATAAATTATTGAAAAAAAAGTGTTAGAAAAATATCCAACATTTTATGAAGAATTGAGAAATTTAAAAAATAACCTCTCTAAAATACCAACTAGAGGTAAATACGGCTTCAAGAAATTGCTGATCGAGATTCTTGGACAAATAATTCTGTATGAAAGTGTTCACAGAAAAAAAATAATAAACAACATTGTAAAGAGACTAGCTTCTTCATTTTGTTCAGAATCTAAATATAAAAAATATTTTAATAACACAAAAGCAAATGATTTATCGATTAAATAAATTAATGGCTAAATATAATGAGAAAGTAATGAGTGCTCATAATGATTTTGATCAATAGCACATGAAATGGAATTTGTCGTTTGATTAAAGTTGTTTGCATGAGATGAAAGCAAAAAAATATTTTTAATGTGTATAATATTATGTATATTGATGATTATAATTTCTCTTTTAAATACAAAAATCAACAAAGAAGTTAGCTTGAAAATATAGGGCTCATGACAAAGATTTATCCACGGGCAACTCAACTCAAGATATGTAGTTCCATCACTGCAGAATCTAATACATAAATAATATAAAAAGTGACATAAATTAAATCTATTTGCGAGTACTCATTTGGTGCGGTAAATTCTTCAACAGTGTGAGATCCAATATGAGAAACTGGCATTATTCCTTCGTATATCACTGTCACAAGCGGAGTTAAAGAAATATAATATGATGTTGAAGGTATTTGGTAAGAAATGTTATTACTTATATCAGTCAATTGATTTTCTACCACCAATGTTTTATTTATAGTATATTATGGTTCAAAGAAGTCTTCAGAATAAATATACAGTTTATAAACAAATACCTGTAGTTTTGAAACCGTTCAGTGCAGCCTGAATTGCAGCTACCCTTTGATAAGCAAGACCGAATAGTTTTTCCAACTTTTTTTATTGTAACAATTTTACCACTGTGATGTTTAAATCAGCCCTAAATTTTTACTCATAATATGCGGTAAATGATATGTAAAAGATATGTACAATGGCTAGAGCCTATGTGAGGAATAATTAAAACATGAATACAATTATTTCATATCCTTGTAATAAAATCAATATTTTTGATGCGAGCTGAATGACCACTATAGATAAGTAAAATAAGGTAGTCGATTGTCGATTTTACAAACTTGATGAAATAATTTAACCGTGTAGGAGAAAATATGTCGGTTTATATCCAGCCAGGAGAATGATAATATATAGAATATACAACTATAGAATCTGATGGAAAACTATTACTAAACATACCTTGTGACTATGCTCTTGGAAATATCAAAAGGGATATTACTAGCAGCATTCATGTAAATTTCAGAAATAACTGAGGTACTGTTTTCAGCAGATGATAGAGATCCAACCTAAAAATATTAAAAACAATTAATGTAATATTCTTTTGATTTAATTGTTTAAATAGATAACTGTTTTTCCCTTTTTAGGTTGTCTTAGGATAACTCATGATTTCTTTTTATGAAATTTAACATCCAATCTCCACCAGCTAATTCTGGATCATTAATAAACAATGATTGAGATTATTTTTATACCATACATTATACATAGCATACCTATATTACATATGTGATTATATATATATTATATATAAGATCTAAAATTTCAAACCAAAATAGTCTCTTCTTAAAGTAAAATAAGATTTTTTAATAACATTTCATTATTTTAATCAAATTTTTTTTTGTACCTACCAAGTGACTTAACTGCGGCTTCTCTAGATAATATTCCATTTTTATGCCTATGGTATAAAGATGAGTAAGGAACAAATTACTGTTTTGCCACTTCTTCTTTAACAGTCAATTTTCCTTTTTTCATCCCTTAAGCCCTTTGCATGGATAATGTACCAACTTTGATGTTTTGTGTTGCACTCATATTTTCTAGCTATCTATAGAAAAAAACTAGAAATTATTAATATTATAAGTACCTATTCATACATTTTTAATGTAATACTAATTCATAAACATGTAGGTTGAACATAATAGTTCAATTTCACTTTAATGATATACTTGGCCATTACTCTGATGAGATAAAGTGAATCCTCAATTTGTCCTCACTAGTATTTCATAAATTATTTTTAGACTACTTAAAGGCAATTTAACAATAGTATGAATTAAAATAAGTTGCATAAAATTAATATTCTTACCTTCAGTATTATAAAAGTTTGGTTTTGGTAAGTTTTAATCTGCTCTCACAGTCCAAATTGTTTATGATAACAAAATATGTAACCACAGATAAGAGTTTCAAATAATGTATGATATATTATATAAACTCCACCATCGCTACAACTACCCGGTACGCCAATGTCTACAATTGTAAAGTTGTAACATGCATCACATATAACAGTACAGTGCTATATGATTTCTTATAGTTGTAATATTCAGAACCCGTGTTTGCATATGCCTAAAGAATAAACACATAATTTTAACTATATAAACATAAATAGTTTAATTAATACATTTATATTGTATACACATTATACATACAATGACTATTTAGAAAAATCAAAAAGTAAAAGTTTGGTATTATATAATATAATAATTACCTGGTGAACAACATGTTTACCATCAATATTGCCACAGCAAGTAGGTATTTGTCACTTACTCTCAAACTCATCCGCTATTTCTTTCCATTTATCTCTGTTAGGCATAACTAATACCTATCAACAAATTATTTATTATTAACAGTTAAGGGCATATCCCTATTGGATATCCTAAGCAGTGTCTAATAAGGGTATGCCCTTAATTGTTGACACTGCTTAAAAGATCCTGTCAATAGCTATTCTACATAGACTTGAAAAGTATTTATCAGAAATAATAGGTGAATACCAATGTGGTTTCATGAAAGGCAAATCCACTTCTGATCATGTATTCACCCTTACACAAGTTTTGGAAAAATTCTATGAACATGAAAAAGACCTACACATAATCTTCATTGATTTCCAGCAAGCTTATGACAGCATCATCAGAAACCGATTATGGCCAATACTTAAATAATTTGGAATACCAAAGAAATTGGTAAGCTTAATAAGATGTTATAATTCAAACACATTTTGTAAAGTACACTTTCTTGAAGAAATATCAAAGGACTTTGAAGTCAGATGTTGATTGAAGCAGGAAGAAGCGATATCTCCCACTCTTTTCAACTTAGCTCTTGAAAGAGTTATAAGAGACATGCAAGAAGAGCGAGAAATAAAAGTATAAGGAAGCACTACTCTTTTAGCATATGCAGATGATATGTAATATTCAGAGAACCAAAAACAGATTTAGAAGAGACTGTGAGAAAGCTCATAGTAACAAGTAAATATATGGGCCTTAAAATAAATGAAAATAAGACTAAATATATGCTAAAAAAAGGCGCCCATACTCCCATAGAGTGAATTTCAGGGGGGGGGGTACAAATTTTCATAAATTTTAATGTTTTTATATTTACTACCAGTTTCAGCAATAATCCATCATCAGGTAATGTCCCCCTTCCCCTCAAGTTTTGTAAATACAAATCAAATTTTTTATTAATTGCATTGGTCGATCAAAAGAATCATGTAATAAAAAAAAATTAAAAATGAATTTTGCTTTGAAGTTATATTACTTAAATAACTAAGAACAATGAACATTGATTTAATTTGCAATAGTTTTTAATATATATATATATATATATATATATATATATTTATAGGTTTTACAAACCATTTGTTACTATCAGAGCTTTTGTTACTTCCACTATTTCTCATCACCTCTGCCTATTTTCATTATCTTTTACCTTCATTCTTTGTGCAACCTTTATCAGCTCAACTTTTAGTGTCCATCTATCTTTGCCTTGGGCGACTTCCATTGATTTCACTGATTGGTACTTGTTTACAGATACTATTATTTCTATTTTCTCCATAAGTGTCCTGTCCACTATATTTGTTTTCTTTAATAAATGCTCTTATGAAATTTAGCTTTTGAAATAGTTGGTAGATTTTTCTTTCATTTTAGTTTAGTAGTCTCCATTTTCAATAAATGAACTATACATTCAATGGAATATTTTCTCTTCAAAAATTTATAAATTCCTTAAAAAAAAAAAAATCTCTTCTTGTCAATCACCACGTTTTACACCTATGTGTTAGAATTGAGCATAGATAACTCGAGTATAGTTTAGTTTATGAATTTCTATTTGGGAATTTGAACTTGAATAGTTTTACTAATGCAAAATACCCTTTATTCATAATATATTCTTTGATTTAGACAAAGAACAATTCAACAAATATGATTTTTTGAGTCTACAAAATGGTGACAATTTTGATAAATCAGGTAAAATTCTCATACTGGTATCTTATTTAAATTATTTGCATTATCCAACGTTATCACAGAAAACTCATTTAACATAGTTTTTGAAATTTTTCAGGGGAGAGACATGTCCCTCTCCGAACCCCCCATTGGGTGCCCATATGCTAATGAATAGACATCCAGCACCGTTTCAAAACCTAAATGTTCATTAGTTCTCTTTTGAACAAGTCGAAAATTTTAAATACTTAGGTGCTAACATAAATCAAAAAAATAAAATGCAGAACGAGATTAAGAGCAAAATAAGTGCAGCAAACCGAGCGTACAATGCAATGAATAAAATTTTCACATCAAAAATTCTGTCAGAAGACGCGAAAGAAAAAACTATACATTGCCTACTTACGCCTTATTGTCATGTACGGATGTAAAGCAAGGTCCACAATGCAGGGTTATGAGAACAAGCTATTAACTTTCGAAAGGAAAGTACTTAAAAAAATTGATGGGCTTGTGGTGTTAAACCCAATTACTAATCTACATGAGCATTTTTTGAGATTAAAAGACTTGAATGTAAGAGTAAGAGATGAGATAAAAAGATTGAGAAATAGAGGGGGTATTGAGGATGCAGAAGATCGAAAAGTTTGGAGAACTCTGGTAGAAGCTGCAAAAAGCTTAAATGACACGTAAAGCAAAAAAAAAAAAAATTAACAGTAAAGGTGGGTAAAGATAAACCTTTATACTTATATAGTAAAAATTAAATTACAATTATTAATATGGATTATAAGGATTAAAATAACTAAATACATACTGTTTGGTTCAAGCAATCCCATAAACAGTTACAAAACTCGAGAATTAATTTTGACACTGTCATTTTTCCTATCTGAAAAGCATACATAAATGACATCATGGACTCTTCAGAAGCAAGGTATCTATAATAACCAACACCAAATATAATAATCAACAAACAAAATCTGCTTTTCTTAATTCAGAGAGATGAAACATAAATAAAGAATATAAAATGTCAGTTGCTATATGCATACCTCACAAAAATATCTTACTGTAAAGTTGCTGTTAATAATTCTCCTACTGATAATATGTCAAGTCTATTTGGAAAAAGCTTTAGTTTAGGACAAACTATATGAATTAATTCTTCAAATGTACTAGCTTTCATTTGAATAAAATCCTAATAAAGTGCTGAATTCGTTGGTTGAAGACCAGTTGTTAAGCAATGGAAATGGCCATGCACTCTGCTTTCTGTTAAGAACTGTTTGACGTTCCACCTGGGTTTCGATCTATAAATGCATTCACAATAAACAGTTTAATAACATACATTAATCATTGATATAAACTAATATTATACTATACCTCTTTCGTTCCTTCTTCATGTGTAAAGCAGATAAATATATACGAATTACTTTTTTCCTATTAATTTCTAAGGAATGATTTAATTTCTGAATACCTTGTTTTGTAGTCATGATGAAATTTTAAGTGTACTATAAGGTTGTATAAATAAATAATATAAGCTGATAAGTCAACATAAAAAAATTAAATACAATTAATAAAAAGTTGTCAAATAGCAATTATTTGACAGCTTACTTATTCTTTACAAATAAAGTAAATAATAATAATTGATTAATTGATATTGGTTATCATAATGTTTACAGGACTACAAATATTTGTACCAAAGGTAACTTTACTAATATCACGGAAAGATAAAATCTTATCTTAAACCATGACTGGAAACGACAATGATTTCACCTGGTCGCTTGCGGTACTCGTAGTGTAGTACCCTTAGGAAAAGAGCGTCATCTACGTTCGCATTTTGAACTATTAAAATATGGAACTTGTCTTCATACTTCTTTCATGAATATAGGTAGCGCTCTTTTCCTACGGGTACTATTTCCGCGGCAACATTTCTCCAAAACCTTAAGACGCCCAGCTCCCTGCCACCCGCCTGCCTGTTCGTTTCCAGTCCATATTATCTTAGTCCGTGCTAATAAACGTTGTGTGCGTACGTACGAATAGTCTAGCCGTTCACTTCTAGCTGGATTTAACAATAGATAATAAATACATAGATACGCCCGGGGTCTGTCGACTATTCTCTATATAATCTCATACTCGTCTCATTAATGTAAAAGAGAACCAACTGTAGCGCTAGGTATCATTTGTCATAGAAGAATTTTAATAATTAACTGATTCCATGATAATATTGTATAACGTCAACGATATAGGTATTCTGATAATACCATTGATTATATATACTATAGTATTTAATTACTATTTATAATCAATGGTAATACCTATAATACTGGATATATGTATTTGTATTATAAATAAAATATAATTATGCATTATTTGTGGTGTGTGCGTTTGTCTTTAGATTCGAACATTTTACAGTTTACACTTCGATTAACACTGGTATTTTTTAATTTAACATTTTATAGCATTATTATATAATATAATACCTAATAAGATGCCTTCTAATAAATGCTCCGTGCTTAATTGTGGTAGTCGTGACAAGTCTATTCATAAGCATATTTTTCCATCCGACGATACTTTCGCCACTTGGGTTCTCAGGACTGGGAATCTTAAGTTATTAAATTTTTCGATGACTTACATTCGCAAAGCATTTTTAATTTGTTGCAAACATTTTTCAAAGGACTGTTACAGTAGTGGGACCTCTCGTTTAAAAAGAGGGTTAATAAAGAATAATATATTATTTAAAATTGAAATTCATATAATATCGATAATAAACATATTTTATCCATCGATATTAAGAAAATCGATAGTGTAAATAATCGATTGTTGCTTTGTTTAAGAAGAGCTCGAATCGCTGCGCTGTACGCGGTTATCAAAATAACCATCGAGTCGGCGTTCTATTTTATCTTTATTCTATGGATACGCCACTCCAATATTAAGACCTGTATAAATTTTCGGTCTTACACATAATATAATATTTAATATAATACTTTTATTATATAATATATTAATTATTACACATAATGTAATATTTTTATTATATCAAGAAATTCGAAATGATTCAACAGTTGCTGACAACCCTGACCAGCCAACAACCATCAGTGCAACAGTGCAACAGTCGGCCTACAAGAGAAATTCGGAGGTTGTAATCGGTGGCCCCCTTCCATTTTTTATCTGTTATCAAATTTAAAAATTCGTATATCCAGTATCACGATTATAGATAATCTATCTATAATCGTGTCCAGTATCCACAGATCTACCTTGAACTTCATTCTTATTATATCATTGTAAATTGTAATAATTATTAACTAATACTAATATTACTAGTTACTTATGTCTTAAACTTATTATTCTATTCATATAATTAATTTGCTTTCATTTTAAAATGAATATAAATAGTAGCAAAGTAAAATTATTCATCAATGAATATATTTTTAGTAAAAATAAAACTGTGGATTTTATTATACCTACCCTTTTCTCATCAAAATGTTTCTCTGCTACTCCTAGTTAGTAATATAACCTATTGATTATTACCTTGAAGCAGGAATATTTAATTTTTCTAATATCTGTAATTGTTGTTGATTATACTTTTTAGTTATGGATGGTATTGTTGAATTTTCGGATGAGTTAGATTTTATAATTTGTACTAAGAAGCAGCTCCGTAGTAAAACATGTAACTTTGCTGAAATCACTGTTCCATTGATGAATGATATTGACTTCAAATGCCACTTCAGGTTAACCCGTACTAGTGTTGAGGTTTGAATAGTACAATAAAATTAAATTCATGAACTTAATTATACAAATTTTACTTACTACTGTGTTGTGTTTTTGGTTACAAATTTTTTTCTTCTATTACGTATTCTTCAATGAATTTATCAAAAATACTTCGCTGAGCCATTATATAAAAAAAATTTAAAATTAGAAAAACGAATGATGTAGGTATAATAAATAATACACAAGAACGAACAACGCAAGTTATAAGCACAGGTTAACATAATTATCACAATTGCTATAAATAAATATTCTTGATTTGATTCCCACTTCCCGCCAACTAAAGCAAGCTAAGGGGAAATTTGTAAATAAATAGTGAGGAGTGAACGGTGTCACCATCCTCATGATATGGTTACAAAAAGTGTGAACGTTATCTTACAACAGTGTGACCGATTTCTCAACAAAATTTCTTCAATCATCATCGGTTAATATTTTGAGGGGAAATGTTCACCGGTTACACATTCCGAATTTCTTGTATATGTCTATGAGCATGTACGGGACTCATTGAACTCTATGATAAATTATCATAGAGTTCAATGAACGGACTAAGGCGATTTGTTTACATTATGTGATATGATAAGAAAATGGATTACACGTAATATACTGCATTGATAAAAATGGTATAACCACGGTCTTACATACAGGTCGGGCAAATAGCAAATTTTTTGGGTTCACTTAATGATGACTATTGAATGGTCAAAAAGACCTAGAACGCCATCTACATGAATACTTTTATAATATATTTATCATTCATGGTTGAGTATTTTTGGCGGTAAACTTA
>JAIPRM010005431.1:0-20593 GCA_025469315.1 Stegophylla sp. TES_Ste_2020 | reverse complement strand
GGTTTCAAATGTCCATGTACAGTGTACGGTATAGTTCTCACGTTCTATCCGTTTTGTCTCGTTATCAGTATTCGAACAATACTGACCGTTTTTTTTTTCTTATATTATTAACTTCCTTCGTTCAGAATCGTTTTACTGAAGAAATGATTTATCGTTTCTTTAAAATATAGTACGCCCGTCAAGAGAATACCACCCGTCGTGCGAAGTACACCCATCGTGCGAAGTACACCCATCGTGCGAAGTATGTCCGCTTTTTTATGTTTTACACTTCTAAAGTTCTACCTAGAAAAAACATTGATGAGTCATGGTTTTCTTAGCCGTTACCTACTCGTTAATGTTTAGTTAATAAATCGTTACTGTTAAACGGCTGTTGGTTGTACTTTGTAACACCTTAGTGATTTAACTATTAGTGCACAAATATATTTTGATCTAGTCTGAAAATGGAACATAAGAGAAAAATTCAATTACTTCTTATTTTACTAAAAGAATCAAATTAAATGAAGAAATAAAAGTTGTTGCTCTGGTTGATCATGAGGTATATACATTTATAGTTGACATATACACGGTCATCAAAAGTCAAAACTTTGTTTACTTAAATTGTTATAAACTGGTTGTTAGATAAATGAGAATGATCAGACAGATCAGCTGGATATTTCCGTAAACACAAAAAATAAATCTGAGTCAGATCATAAATTTACAGATCAGGTAAGAAGTTAGTAATGAACAAATTTTAATTAAATTAATAAGGTACTTTTTGCTTAATATGCACTTACTATTATTAAGAAAAATATAGATTTAAGATTGTGAGGTAGATAAAAAAACATGTAACTTTTAACTTTTTGTTATCTGTAGTATTTATATTTTATTATTACATTATTATTTAATACTACAATATTCTAATTGTATTAGACCCGTTAATCAACAAAGACACAATTTAGAGAAGTAAAAATTAAAATTTTGTTTCACTTATTTGTAAAATAAACCATCTATATTCTACAATAAGCTACAAATTCTAATTTTTTTATACCTTGGTGCTAACTGCTGAGCCTCCAAGCATGTCTATAATTTACTAAAAGTATGAAATATTTCCCCCCCCCAGATCAAATTCCTAATTACACCACTGAGTATTTCGAAAAATGAATTTTTAAAAGTACCATCTAGTTCTAGACTCTAGAAGCTAATGCATTGCATTGAGCTTTTTTTAGTAAATCGTACCTAATTAGCTACTAAGTTGCTATTCATCAACCGCCAACAAAGTGTGTAGACCGTTCAGCCGTTGTCGAATAAAAGAAGTCATAACACATTATTATTAATACTAAAGTAATGTGGTTAAAGTGTCCTAAAAAGTTGATAAGAACCATATTTATTGTTATAATTGTAATATAATGAGGGATTGTTAACTGTTAAGTTATTCATGAACTATGTGAAGACCATATGATTTTAAAATAGTAGGTATAGCTTATAGCAGCAGTTCTCAAACTGTGCTTCACAGGCCTTTAGGGATCTACTGATATATATATATATATATATACTTATACTCAATAACTATCAAAGCCTCAAATTCCATTCAAATGTGGTAATTCGCCATAATATGCTTCATAGAATACGGCAAATAAAACTTGACATAAAATATTTTTTGTGCTCCGCGAAAAAATACTGCATAAAAAAAGGCGCTAAAGGTTGAAAAATTTTGAGAACCGCTGGCCTCTAGGTAATAATTATTACCTAATTATTATTATTATTAATACCTATTTTTAAACCTAGTATCTAAAAACTTAGTATCTAATATCATCATATTTTTTGAAAATAAATTTAAATTTTCCATGATTGCTGTTTACGTGATTAATGAAAGAAATGGGTGCTTTATTATTATATTGTCTATATTAAACTCCTTAGAAATGGACTGTTTCCCAATCTTAGGGCCTTACTGCTTCCAACGGTTACTTAAGATACTCACAAGACAATATTAATATTTGCTTATATATTATTTAGTATACTTCATGGGGGAACAGAGGCCCAGGCCCTTGAGGTACCACCCAATTAGTTACGAGACCGCGATCACGTGAAACACCTTATCATGCCATCACTGTTTTTAGACACCAACTTTCAATTTTACTTTTTTTGCCTAAGAGATTGTCTAAATAGATCATAAGAGTCTATGAAGCTAACACGCCGAAACATAAAAAAATATAATATTGTATAGAATTAAAAAATGAGAAAACATCTTCGAGAGTAAAGACGTGTTCTTGAACTTGTTAATCTTAGGTGAGGCTCCCTTTGATTAAGTTAAATTGTAGTTTTTTTTTTATCAAATAAAATGTAATAAAATAATCAGGGGCGTAACTTGGAGAAAATTCTAGAGGAGGCAGTAATATATTTTTAAATCAAAAAGTATAAAAATATAGTGCAGTGTTCTCCCTTAATAAATTCAGTCTAGGTGTAAAATCAAAATTTAGGTATTCACTATTCAGTGTCGTTTAGGTATACGATTACTCTTTTATTTTTCTTTAATTAAATTAATATTTCTATGTTTATGTATATAAATGTATCGTGTGGTATTAAATTCGAGGTTTGCGTTATTAAAATGCGTTTTATATTTTTAATATCAGTTATAATAGTGTTGTATAAATTAATTTTATTTAGATGAAATTAAATACTGGGTATTAAAAATTAGCATTGAAATTATTCATGACAAATAATTCGAACGATTCTGATGAAATATTTGTCGATTACGGGGAATAGATAGGTATGTCGTTTTATTTACATAATGAAATATTTATTATATATATACTATCATATTTACCTGTATACACCACTGAACTAAATACTTAAATGTATTTAGTTCAGTGGTATACACAGGCAACGTGCCTGGGATTACATTTTGAAGGGGCGGGGAAGGATGCGAGTCTTATAACCAGACGATTTAATTTAAATTTATAAAGAATAATATATGTAATAATTAATGAAATAGAGAGAATTCATTGATTAAATTTCACTACGAATTTCGTAAGATGGTCTGGATTAACTTCAAATACATAGCCTGCAAGTACGCATAGTTATAATTTAATGATTGATTATTATGAAACAAAAAAATATTTGTGATAACTAAAATTATGTTTGAGCAAAGTTGACTAACAAGTAACAATGTTTAACATAATATATATATGGTGTATTCAAAAACCATTTCACCGAGACCGGTTTTTAAATTTTAAACACAGGTTTTAAAAGAATTGGAAAAAAAAATCCCATTTCGCCGAGAAAATATAAATTCAAATTTATATTCTTCAAAAAGTTTCTATTACAGTTATGATATTTATTAGCACTGTTTACTATGTTATTAAACAAAGTGTTTAGTGTCTATAATTGTAAAAATCCCGAAAGAAATACAATAATATTGTATTAACAATTATAACAATCGTTCTGTAGTCTTTTTGAAGAAATCATTTATCGTTTCTTTAAAATTCTACACACTCACCAAAAGTAATCTGACCCGAGAAGTATCGTATATCCCACAAACGCGCGCACGCGCCCATCTCACACACACACACACACACACATCTAAACAACCTATACATATATATAATTAGGCCTGAACCATATATATATATTCTGCCACTTTTCGGTCACTGAAGTTAGGTCCGGAATAGTTTATCCCCACAATTATTTAAACATTATGATTTGTAGAACATTAATCCACAAATATTAATTTTAAGTTTTTATAGAAATAGTAGTTTTCCTTATGCTGAAATATAAATATGGACTTAATAATAACTAATTTAAGTACTAACAATTATATAGATTCTCATTTGGGGTCTTAAGGATACATATTCATCAAACAACTAATAATAGATAGTTAACTCATTAACTCATCAATTATAAAAATAAAAACTGTGTTTAGATAAATATGTTCTTAATTAATATTTATTTTCTTTGGTAACTCTCTTAGAAATTCGTTCTTTGGTAATTAATAGAATAAATACAATAAATACAAATAACAAACTTTGTTTATTATGTTAATTAATTTATAATATTATAAATATTTCATGTTCACGTCGTTCATTTGACAATAGGTATTTAAAAAATAACTCTTTTCTTTGATATATATATATAATATATTATATTATATAGTATATAATATAATATATATGTACATAGTCGATCTTGTTAGAATTTATTTTTAGTAAATTTTATCAAAAATTCACCGTTAAAAAAATTCGATATCCAAATATACTCAATAATTATTAAAAAAATTCTATATAGAAGTCGATCTTCAAAAGAAAAATTTGTTTTTAGTAGATCTTTGCTAATAAAAGTTTGGCCACCCCTGTTATATACCATTTATAAATCCTTGCATAACTCTTTATTTTATTAAATAACACGTTTAGGAAGTCAGTTTGATTTGATATGAATTGTATTTGCGGTTGACATTCGTGCTCTGTAAAATTATTAAAAATCAATTTCTGCGCGTATTAAGTTCGTGAATGTATGTTTTGCGTTCGAACACGGGTGTAAAATTTTTGTTGACTTTTATGTATATTCTTTTGCTATCAACGTCTTTGCATTATTATTTATTATCTCGCATATTTATCAGCATAGTTGATTTATAAAATAATTTATTGTATTATTCTTTTGTCCCTCGGAAATTCAATACAAAACGTACACAAAGCTTTAGTAAAATGTTTAATCTTCTGGCTTTCTATAGACATTGTTTTGCCATATTCTCATTATTATTATTATTGTTTTTTTCTCTCTCCGTAATAAACGATCAACAGTTAACCTTTTGACTTTTGTGTATAGAACGAGATGTACATGACAGTCTTTATTGCACTTGACACTAGCTGACAGTTTTGTTCATATTATTTTTTAACGACGTGATTTTTTGCCCCTTTAAAAATTTTCACGCCAAACTGTTGTTAATTAAGCCGACACATTTGTTTGCGTGGACCGAAACCGCACACGCCGCCGTTCTCGTCCTGTTCGCCGCCATTCGTATTCATTTTCAGTATTTTACAAATTACAATTTGTTTAAAAAACTGCGAATAAGAATAGTAGATGTGGGAGTGAGGAAAAAAAAAAACGCGGTGGGTTTAGCGATTGCAGAAAACGTATCGCGTTCGCCCTACTTGTCATCCTGTTTCAATGTTATGAATTGAGATAGATATTTACAATAGAATTTTTGTATGTTTCTTTTTCGTCTGGCATAAAATAAAAATAAAGGATATACATTTTTTTTTAAATACAAATCCTACAATTCAGTAACACGTGTAATCATATTTTTAGTATAATCGTATCATATGATCATTGTTGAGCGTTGTGCACACGAATGCGAATGCACCTCTATATTATTATTATTGTTGTAATACAACGCGTAATGTTTAATTTTGTTTTTTCGGTCATCCAAATAAAAGGATATACTAGTGGACAGCGGTGCCATTTTAGTTTTTGAAATAGGCGGGAAGGGGTTGGCCAAAGTTTTGATCGGTTCGTATAACTGGAAAAAAAACTTTAGAGAATTGCTGACCACAAATCAGTTTAATAGTGTAGAGATTAAATAAATATAGTACCTTTTTAAGACTTTTTAATTTTGAGGGTACTATTTTCTCAAGCACTGTCTACTCCAACAATGTATATTATGTATAGTATTGATTTACATACATCAAAATTCACAGATAATTAACTAGAATACAATTTTGTAGTTAAAATGGAGGGAGGGCACTTGAAAAAATAGTTTTTATTACCACAGGACATCCTTAAGGTGACATGAAAAAATAGGTTTGGAGGTATTAATGTTTTTATAGTAACTAAAATAAAAAAAAAAAATCAAATTTTTTCATTTTTTATGGCCAGAAAAGAGGGGTGAGAATGCTTAATTAATCGTCCTGTGTAATATTCAACTTCAGTTTTATCCATGATCAGACTAACTGATATACTTTTGTTATGAGCCAATAAATATATAGGTACTGTAAATATGGACTGTTTATAGTGTGTTTTTTTGTATATTTGAAACATTTAGAAAAGTCATTACTTTCTTATATTTAATTGAGATTTTAATTATTTTGAACACATTGCATGACAAAAACCCTGATTATTTAATAGTATTGAAAATATTTTAAATTGCTGCAAAAAACATGACTTCAATAATCAATGTTCTGATATATGTACAATCTAATTCAATGCTAATTTAATCACATCATAATATGTAATTATGATGTTGATTAATTGTTGTTTGAGTTAAAATATAAATGTATTAATATTCATGCAGAAGTTTATATTATTTAATATTTAATTGTTACTGAATTATTGAAATATTAATTTTTTTGAATTCGAAAAATAATGATGAAATAATAACAACTAATAGACGTTACAAACGAAAAAATCGAAAATATTCATTAATTTATAAAAATTCTTAGAATATACAAAATTATGTTTGATAAAAAAAATAATTTTATTGAAGATGACGTATGAGCAAAAATATTTATTCTATCTATGGAATTTTTCTAGTGGTAGCTAGTAAACCTATAATATACCTAGTAAGCCAATAGGAATTTTCGCCATCCCTGAAAAATTTTAAAATTACACTACTGGGTGTACATTCATTTATATAATAATACGAAGAGAGATAGTTAAATACAAATTAACATAATTAATAACTAAAAACTTATAATTTAAGCTAAAACTGTTTTTAAACATCACTAAATGAATAATAAAATGTTTTAAATGTAGATATTTAATTTTTTACGTGATCAAACATTCTTTTTACTCTCGTTTAAGAGAAATTTTATGACTTGTCAACTCGGGGGAGAAACATCCAATACCTACTTATCTCTTTGTTTAAATCAGTGTTTCCCAAAGTGGACGATATCACCCCCTTGGGAGCGTCAGAACCATCCAAGGGGGGCATTGAGATTTGAGGTTACAAGTTTGAGGGGCATTATAAAAGTCGGCAGAGACTGTTTCAATGTGAATATTTTTCATTCTGCAGTCATATAATCGTAATGTTGTACGAATTACTAAACATGTGGGTAATATTTAATTTGTCATTACATACTTATAAATAGGTGTCATACTTAATAATAAATATACATTTTATATGATTTATTACTTTTTATCTGACCGGAATTATCGTATTGATGCTGATAGCTTTATTTGACTTTAAAATATATGGACTAAAAAAAGGTACCTAATTAAAAAAATTTAATTCAAGTGGGTGGTAGGAGATTTTAAACATTAAAAGGGGCGTTGCGTAAAAAAAGTTTGGGAAACACTGGTTTAAATGATATCGTGTGTTTAATAATGACTTCGATGATAAAAAGGTTGCACTTAAAGATTTCAAACAAAAGAAAGCCCATAGCGCGTCGTTATTGAATTAATGATGCAAATCGTGCATATAGTCGTTGAGTGATGCAAATCACAGGTACCTATACTACACGAGATGTACTGGTATTAATAAAATAATTAATAAATGATTATTACAAGTAATTTTCATATTAAATACCCAATGTTTGGGAGACTTACCTTGGGAATAAGTCGCATAGTAATCAGTCTAGCAAACCGGTGTTAGTTAATGATTTCCCCATGGACACCCTAAGGGGTGAACGACAGTAGGTACTAGGAATCCGGAGACTGCCCAAGGCGTGTGCGTGTGCATGTGTGTGTGCTCGCCCTAGCTCTTATCCCGAAGAGACCGTTATCGTTGGGTTGTGGAGTATTATAATATTATTCGTTGAAATTCTATTTATTTTTTAAATGAGACATCGAACACACACACAATATATATATATATATATATATAATACGATTCAGAAATATCTAAACTAGGTTAGTCTGTGATCGGATGAGATGTATTTGATCTAGGCAGTGGCGTGTTCAGAACTATTTTTATGGAAGGGCCACTGAAGTTAGGTCCGGAATAGTTTATCCCCACAATTATTTAAATATTATGATTTGTAAAACATTAATCCACAAATATTAATTTTTAAGTTTTTATAGAAATAGCAGTTTCCCTTATGTTGAAATATAAAAAGACTTAAAAATAATTAATTTAAGTACTAACAACTAAATATATCCTCATTTAGTGTCTTAAGATTACATGTTCATCAAACAACTAATAATAGATTAAATTAACTCATTAACTCAAAAATTATAAAAATAAAAACCGTTTTTAGGTAAATATGTTCTTAATTTATATTTATTTTCTTTGGTTAACTACCTTAGAAATTCGTTCTTTGGTAATTTATAGAATAAATACAATAAATACAAATAACAAACTTTGTTTATCATGTTAATTAATTTATAATATTATAAATATTTCACGTTCACATCGTTCATTTGACAATAGGTATTTAAAAAATAAACTCTTTTTTTTGACTATAAATTGCATCTACTCGATCTTTATCCTTTCACATCCTTTCAATAATAGTTATTGTGATTTTGAAAAAAACTGGTATAATATGCAATGAAATCGATTTTGTTATTTTAAATGTGGGATTTTTCAGTGCATTTAATTACAATTGTAAATTAATATTTCTTTAGCAGTTCAAGTGCATTTTTTGACATTTTAAATGCATTTTTTAATGTTTTTTACTACATAAAATTCACATACCTAATTATCACTATGAACATTTGCATTACAAATATGCAAAATAATTGTATATTAAATTATGAAATAAAATTGAAATGTTAAATGTATAGGTAATCTGAAAAACTATGAATTTTTATAAAAAATATGCAAAAGTATACTAATTAAAAATTTGCCATTCTCTTTACTTAAGTATGGTCGATGAAAATTCAATTATTGCATGTAATTGGCTATAAAAATACGAACATGCAATATATGCACAATCCGGTCTTTACATATATATATTATAACCAACGGTACTGAAAAAGTCTCGAAAATAGTAATTTAATTTTTTACATTTCGAATATTTTGATGGTAAAAAATTTTTACATACGAATAATCAAAAATTTAATAATGTTTTGATTGAAAAAAATTGAAAAAAGCACGGAAAAATAACTGTTAATGTTAAATGATATAAACAATTTACTATAAATAAAAATAGACGTGGATTATTTTATTATTAATTAATGGTATTGGACTATTACTGGACATTTGAAAAAAAAATATGAATTTTTTTCGACTGTATTATTGAAAAACTTAATTAAACCTATAAATAGCTCAAAACTCAAGTATTCCCATAAAAACACCATAATGCCAAGCACGCTAAGTACAGAACAGTTGACGAAGTTTATTGCTTTTTTCATTTTTATTAAGACATTTATTACTTCTTTCTCTCTCTTACACACATAATCACGTACATAATTATCAAGTTTCCAACATTATTTAATAACATTTGTTAATTATAACTTAATCAATAATTATTATTATTGTAAATTAATTGAAGTTCCGCTCAAAATCGTTTTATTAAAGAAATGATTGATCGTTTCTTTAAAATGTGAAACACCTACCAAGAGCATTC
The DNA here is from genome assembly GCA_025469315.1 of Stegophylla sp. TES_Ste_2020. NCBI lineage: Eukaryota > Metazoa > Arthropoda > Insecta > Hemiptera > Aphididae > Stegophylla > Stegophylla sp. TES_Ste_2020. The sequence goes on along the minus strand of JAIPRM010005431.1, from coordinate 11,117 downwards.
CACCATTTTCACCCGAGAAACTTGTGTCTTACCACTGAAATTTAAAACTACATTTGAATAAAAAATTAAGTTTAATTCTATGGTGTTTTTTTTTTTTTATAATTGGGTATAAAAATAGATAATATAGTTTTTTGAAAATAAATTATTTATCTTTTATTATTTGAATAAATTATTTTTGTAATTATGAATTATACTCAAATTAATTTGAACTTTGTTGAGAAGCTTTGTTGAAATTTTGAAACACGAAAAACTCGATTGGTTTAGTTCATCATAATTTTGCAAATATGTTTAAAATTTATTTTTGAAGAATATTATGTTCTTAAAATATATTAAGTTAAAAAATTTTGTATGGAATAGTGAATTTTTAAAATATGATAATGTATTATAGTATTATGATATTATTATACGTTTTATTACTAAAATAAGTTTTTAGAATATATATTTTGCAAATACTAGGCAATGTGACAAATTTTTAATTACTGATTTATATTTAATGTAGAAAAAAAAAAAAAAATGTAAACGAAAATTGGCATCGAGTTGACTGTCTACGGTTTGGAAGATTAGATTCAACCCACGACTGCTAATTCATTGAAATAGATCATCGATAAAGTTCTACACCCGGATTGCGTCACTCGGTAAACCGGCGCAGTTAATTTTAAATTAACTTCAGTTTCGAGTAACCAAAGTTCCATTTGGCGCTAGAATAATATTTGCTTATCGAATGTATGTGCCGAGCGTGTAAGAATACATTGAAAAATCAAATTGAGATTAGTGCAGAGTAACTGTTACGAAAAATAAAATGTATATTATTCAATTGCTTGAAGAGAACAAATTATAACATGCTATAAGCACTGTTTTACGTAAATTCTCGTATTCACATAATTTTTTGTTTTACTTTAAACAAATTACTTATATATATATATTGGTCGATTGCTTCTGCCACTAATTGATTTACCTATTTATTCGATTTATTGACAAATAATAAAATAAAACGAGTTTGATGAAAATAATTGTGGTGATAGTTTACGCTTTGTTGCTTCACTTCTCTCTGGAGATTTGGGCGAATTTTCAATTCGAGGTGTTATGCTTAATCAAAAATTTTGAATTTTAATAGACACAAGTTTAGAAAATAGATTTATTTTTAAAGTTTTGTGTTTAGCCTAAAATTAAAGGGGCTATCAAATGTTTTCACTTACAATGTAAACATATTTTTTGTGAGTATAAAATGATATTACATAATAAATTAAATAATTTGATTTAAAATTCGTACAATAGTCAAAATTATTCTCTGAGAGACTAAATAAAAATAAGCTATTGACTAACTTTACATGAACTTGATTTTAGTTATTCACTTGTAACTCCAAAAATAACAATAACGACTTAGATATTCAAAAAGCCGGACATACTTCGCACGATGGGTGTTCTTCGCACGACGAGTATTCTCCGCATCTCGGGTATGAAGTTCTTGGTGGGTGTATTAAATTTTAAAGAAACGATAAATCATTTCTTCAATTAACGATTCTGAACGAAAGAAGCTAATAATATAAAGAACAATAATAGTCGTAATTTTCAATACATTCACCAAAAGTATCTGACCCGAAGAGCAAAGAATATCCGTGGTGCAAAGTATGTCCGGCTTTCTTGTTTATACTTTACTTTATTTTACTTTTTTTTATCTTATAAATAAAGGGGGAAAAAATTAAATAAGAAAAAAAATATTAGAAAAATGTCCAAAATTTTTTTTTCACATTTTCAAAATTTTCTGGCGCCAAAATATTTCTCATTGTCTATCTATGTTTAAATTTTCATAAAGTTTGGATCAAAAAATGATGGTTTCCTTGTCGAATTTTGGGTATTTATTTCCAAAAAAAAATGTTGAGAAATTCAAAAAATGACTTTTCTAAAATACCAACTAAAGGCAAATCCGGTTTCAAAAAGTTGCTAATCGAGACTTTTGAACAAGTAGATCCATATGAAAAAGCGTACATAGAAAAAAAAAATAAACATCATTGTAAAAACACTAGCTTCTTCACTTCGTTCAGAATCTAAAATTATGTATCAACAATAGAAGTTCTAGCATTTAGCAAGTCCGTATTATTGTCGTTCTATTGTTGATGTATAATTTCAAGTATCTGTGTTGTTATTTTTAGTGTTACGAGTGTGAATAACTAAAATCGAGTTGATGGAAATCTAGTTTATTGCTCATTTTTATTTAGTCTTTCGGAAAAGAATTTTGACTATTGTACGGATTTTAAATCAAATTATTTAATGTTTTATGTAATATAATTGTATGCACACAAAAAAAATATGTTTACAAAGGTATGTGGGTAGTTATTGCATTATATAACAATTGAAAATAAATACGAGTATAATGTATATAATAGGATAATATATATTATACCGTAGTTGGTTTAATAAAACACGATGCTATTGTATATATAAAATGATGCTATTATATTTATAACATGTATTTAAATAATGCGTTTTGAAGGTTTTGGAGATAAAACGAAACATTCGTCGGTCGTTTTTCGACGACAAGGAAATATAAGCGTCGTTGATTATTTTATTCGTCACTGGTTACGGTCGTTAACAGACACTTACCTTCCCAAAATTGAATTCAAGACAAACGCGCGGTAAAGTACATACATCGTGTTCGCGTTTCGTGTTTCATTAGATAATGTTTTATGTGTATCAAAAAATTGCGAAAAAAAAAAACTCTAAAAGCGTATATGACATTTGTAAATAATAATTGTAACAGTATACTGTGTTGACGAATGGAATCGTTAGACCTAACGAAAACAATTAATATAACAATTCACGTTTAATTCGTTTCACCTTATTCACGTCAGTCACAGTTTAGAATTTTTTAAGTACATACACAAAATGTTTCCGTTTTTATAAGACAGATGGTCTTTTTATTTTTTAGATTCTGAACGAAGCGTTTTTCGTTAACTTTTTGTTAGTGTTTTTACAATGACTTTTATTTTTTTTTCTGTGTACAACTTTTCGTATAGAAATACTTGTCCAAAAGTTTTGATCAATAACTTTTTGAAACCAGATTGGCCTCTAGATTGTATTTTAAAGGGGTTATTTTTTGAATTTCTCAATTCTTCAATTTTTTTTTTTGGAAAAAACTACCTAAAATTTGACAAAAACGCCTCGGAAACCATCATTTTTTGATCCGAATTTTATGAAAATTTAATCATAGATAGAAAATCATATAAGAAAGATGTTGGTGCAAAAAAATTTTGAAAATGTGAAAAAAAATATTTTGGAAATTTTTCTAACATTTTTTTTCTCATTTATTTTTTGTATTATTAACTTCCCTCGTTCAGAATCGTTTTATTGAAGAAATGATTTATCGTTTCTTTAAAATTAAATACATCTGTCAAAAGAATCCCACCCGTCGTGCGAAGTATGTCCGGCTTTTTTTATTTTAGGTTTATATTTCATAAATGATGACTATCGCAAAGGTCGAATAACACATCGAAGATGCAGAATATACGAGTTGAGGCACTTTCCCCCCTACCTCCTCGCACCTATAAATATAATATACTTAACGTACTGGACATACATACTACGTATATCATAGTTTAGTACCTACATGATTTTGCGTCTTGTGTTGCAAACTCACGCTTACTCACGTGTTAAACTTTATAATAAATATTGCTTAAGAAGGCAAACAATAAATATGTCAACTATAGTTTTATGTAAAAATATAGCGCGTAATAATTTAAACGTGCAATGGTTACAGTAGTAGGGGTTAGCTAAAACGGGTTAATGTCGTCTTAATAGTATTACGTTATGTTATAGGATAATATTGTTCATTCCTACGGTTTCCTTTGTCTTTTCGATAGAGAAGATATCGTTCAACTTCTTTCCCCTGGTGGGTGTATCGTTTTACTTAATAATATCAGTTTTTAAAATTCACAACGATATTATCATTTACGATTCACCTTATTATTTTACTGCTCGAATAAATGACCACGTAATATTCATCCATGTAAAATAACTCTACGAATTTTTATTCAAAGAAAAAAAAAAAACACGAAATGTGTTAAGAAGTTTGTTTAAAATAATTAAAATATTATTTTGCTCTTGGAAAGAACACATGATTCTAAATATGGTGTAACTATCAAGCAATTATGACGTCATGGTTAAAATGGTAAACTATTTACCATTGCATAAGATTCGTTAAAATTAAAATCGTTCTAATTATTTTATTTTATCATTGATTTTATAATTTATCTTTTACATAGAATATTATAAAAACAACCATTTATGTTTGCACGGTTGTCATGCAATTTTTAATTACACAGAATATTAATGCGATATTTTTCACACATATTCGATTAGAATTTTAGTTCTCTTACAGCTGAAAAACGGTATACATGGTAATTAATATTAGTTAATTAAAGTTGATTAAAACAAAAGCATAATGCCAATATAAAAAACACAGAAAAATGAATTCGAATTTAGCCAGTGCATGTTTTGTAATAATATCAGTGCTACTTAATACATGCACCGAATCAATGGTGAAAAATGTCAGGATTAACTAAAAATAAAAGTATAGTGACATTAATATTATTTTAAATTCCTTATAATGCATAGTTTAAATATTTAAGTAATATTTAACGTAAATAAAAGTGTCTAACGAGACACTAATGGATTGAAAATTCTAATTTAACATAATACGTTAAAGCTACTTTTTTTTACGTTTTTATTACTTATCTAATATTAGATTCTTGAATACATCCTAAATTTAAAAACATTTCTCCGAGATTGACATTATTACAGCCTATGTTTAACACATGTCTAACACACTCTACGTTTTTAGTACATACGAAGTGCTTTTTAAACTTGGCGACTATATTTATTTTTGATATATCATCGTATTATAATAATATGCGCGTGCACGTATAATACGTATGTATCATGGTTTACATTACAACACATAATCAAAGCTGAACTATTAATTAAAATATTTATAGTTCAATTACATGTTAATTTTTCATTGTAATTTAAAAATTGCATTACCTAGTTAAAAAAAAATATAATGATTAAAAATACCTAATTATGTTGTTTTTGTTTTGTACATATCTAATTTAACTTAGTTATTGAGTAAAATTATTTCTGAAAAGTTATTTAGTATTTTTTTGTTTAAAGACCTGTACATTTATTTCCTATATTTTTGCATTTATTTTTCGACTTAAATAAGTAGAATTTAGGTGAAACACAATACCAAGTTTAATTATATAATACTTACAACAACGAGATAATTCCAAAATTCTATAATTTTATTTCAAAATATAATAAATGAACATTTTGAATTTCTAATTCTATTAGTTTTGGAGTTGTGACTAAAATACTAGTCGGTTTTTTGAAAATCTAGTTTACGGCATAATTGACGATTTTTATTCAACTTTTTCTTTTTTTTTTAAATTTTTTTTGGGGGGGGGAAATAGTTGTGGATAATAGAAAGAATGATCTAGAAAAAAATAAAATATTTCATTGTATAGTCACTAGCTGCTTTGCTCAGCTTTAAATCTAAAAAGCATTTTAAATTCTTATTTATCATTAATTATAATTTTAACTTAAAATTATTATTATTCTCTTGAAGATTTGTATCTCAGTTTAGTTACTCAAATTAATTTATGTATTAAATTAACTTTAACATAGCTCGGTGAATTATTTCATGAGAATGACTTATCTTGAACACTGGAACTAGTTAAAAAAAAAAAAAAAAAAAAAAAACGGTTAAATCGCTTAGATTTGCATAATATAGCCAATATAGGTACACTTTGCGTTCGACCTCATTATCATTCACAGATTTTCTTTTTTATTTCGTCCGACGCGTCGAGGATTTTTTTTCAAAATCACTGCAAGAATATATTTTGGTGTTATATCGTGAGTGTACATGCTTTCGACGAATATCAATTTTTCTCGCGTCATCATGATGTCAACTATGTCGATGTCAATGATCATCGTCTGACACGGTGTCATGTATACCCCCCGGTGGTGCACCCTAGCCGTCGTCGTCGAGAGGGTATTATGTTTACCGAGGGTTTTACCGGAATAATTAACACGAGCGATCGAAATGTGACACGAGAAAACAAAACAAAAAAAAAAAACTACCTAACATGAAAAAAACAACAAAAAAAATCAAAAAAAAAACGAGAGGAGAGTAGGTGTATTTTTTTCGCCCGCATGTTATTATCGACTCGCGATAGGGGGGGGCGCGTAGGAGGGTGAGTGTTTTTCAAGGGATGGGCAGTGGCCTGGGGAGGAAGGATCGAAACCGTCCATAAATAAATCTTGACTCAGCAATAGGAATAGCGTCATAAATCAAGTGTCCATCGTAAGTAGTGTACGGCCGCCAGTGGCTCTGCCGGCGTGGGAGGGTCGGTGTTTTGGCACGTCGGAGGGGGTTGGACGTTCGATGTCAAATGTTCTTTTATTACCGCTGTGTGTAGTTGTTGTAGCGGCCGCGATGTGTGTAAGGACTAAGGATCGGCGGCTCGTCTATGGTAGTCTTCTTTCGCCGTTCCTTTCCATTCCTCTCCGCCCGTTGTCACTGCGCTGAGGGACGACGGCAGGACGCCGTAGAAGGATGCGTCGCTGGGAGGTAGCGGTGGGAAGAGGGCACGGAGTAGGAGGGTTGTAAAACGTGTCAGCTGTTCTCTCCACGAACACGCGTCCTTTTCGCGCACACACAATTTTCAATGCCTTTATGCCACGCGCTTTCTGCCACCCCGACGACCACCATCCCCTCTGCTACTACCCCACAAACACCACCACCACCACCACCATCCCCGGCGACACACTGCCATTGTTTTAAAATCCTGTCGTCGTTGTCGTCGTCATCGTCATTGGCCCATTTGTTATGGCGAGCACGTTACGCCGTCTTTCGCTTGAAATCTAATATTTTTATATGTATCGTATCATATCATATCGTTTTTATCACGTATACATGGAGTTCATATAGACACTATAATGTTGATTTTTTAGTGCATAAAAAAAAAAAAAAAAAAAACGTCTCGCAGTCGGAACCCCCGAGTAATTGAGGGTTTTCAACGTTTGTATTATTTTTTTATCCATTTTTTTTTTTTTTGTTTTGCTCTCTCCTTTCTTAGCACAATCAGCGAAACGTCGTTTTTATTTTTTCAATTTTATTTTTTTTTTTTTTCATCTGTGCTTCGTCTCCCCCGAATACGACGGTAGATTCTGCCATCCAAGACTAAATTTTATTTGTCTTTTGTTCTAAGTTCATTATAAGCAGTGGTAGTTTTTTTTTCCCGCGCTCTCTTTGAAAATATTTCGGTTCTTAATTAACGTGGCGTTTATCACAATTTAAAATTGCCACGGCAGTCGATTCAAACGACGAAAACGTTTTGCTTTAAAAATATTAATATAAAAATAGGACATTAATGTTTCCAGTCTTATTTAAATTTAATCAACGACACTTAAATTCGCAACATTCACCTGACGTTTGTATTTCAATACTGCAGAATTTCCGTTTTAATATCTATAGTCTTTTTTTGTACGTTTAGTGTAACATTATTTTATTTTTATTCTCAAATCAGACAATTGAGTGATACTAGGTGTTTTGATTACGTACAATACTTGTCTGCATATAAGAAAACATAATATTTTTAAGATTGAAATAACAAATTAGTATTGTTAGCACTTCCAAAGGAAGCAAAACGGGCATATTTTTTTTAGGTCCCAAAATTTTCTAATTTGAAATTTTACACTAAAGTTCGAAAAAAATTCAAAATAGTTATTTTGTAAACCGGATTCTTATAAAAATATTGGTGTTAAATCTCTAATAAATGTTAATCCATCCATTTTGTTCCGATTTTATTTAAGTTTGCGAATAATTTAATAATATTGTTAAATAAGACGTAATATCACCGTCATAATATTAACGTATTTGACAAAAGTTATTAAATTATTCACAAATTAAAAAAAAAATCGTAGAAAATTAACGGATTAATCTTTATTAGAGATTTAATCACCAATATTTTTTAATAAATCAAATTCGCAAAATGGCTATTTTGAATTTTTTCTAAAAATATAATATATATAATTTCAAATTTTAAAATTTTGATTCCCTCCTCCTCAAAAAAAAGAAAAAAAGAATATTCGATATTGATGTATTGCAATGCTGTAATAATTATTAAAAAAAAAAAAAAAGTAAAAAATTATTAATAGCACAAAAGTAATTTCATTTGTCATATTGTACTGTGACACTATTATTATTTTTTAAAGGGAAATATTTTATTCTAAAATCTTTCAATGCGATTATTGTTTTATTAAAATGCATTAAAAATGTATAAAACCCTCGGTGAACATAATATTATACTGTCACAAGGTTGTTAAATTATTTGATATTTTATAATTAGGTATTAATTAAACAGTTTTTAACGAAGATATTAATATTAAATTACATCCGTCAATAAGTCGAGAAGTGCAGGTAATGACTACGTGATAAGATGATATTAATTTTTATTGGGTAGTTAAATTTAAAGATGATTAGTTTTTTTTTTTTATTAATGGAGCCTCGCCATCAAAGGTATTGGCTTTTATAAATTAAACATGGTAACATAAGTGTGAAAATACAATTAATTTTGGAATAAATATGTATACGAGTATGTATATAGGGAAAAGATATGTAAAAATAGATATTTTAAACATTTTGTTGCTAAATATAATTTTAAACTAGATTGTACAATTTTGTTAATTTTAGAAATTTAAAAATGTTGTTGATGTTGTCTGCATCGGGGCCTTGTGCTCCGTGTAGGCTATCGGCAATGTCAAGACTGGATCAAGTGTCCGAGTTATGGCAGTGGCAGATAATATTTAAATTCACCGTGATTATTTCTCCACATGTTGGACATTGATTGGGATCTGTTTTGGTCATGAGGTTTTTGTGTGTCAACCATGTGCGGCCAATTCGAAATCTGTTGAAAATCACTTCCTGACGTTTATTTTTAACTAAATGTTGTTTGTAGCACATGAAATATATTGTATTTTTGACGTGAGTTCTAAATGTTCAAATTAAATATGTGGATATTAATTAACTGTCACAGCTCATAAAATGGGGACAAATAGGACTGGAAGGGAATTAAATGAGCTTACTGGGTTCATATTTTATAAAAAATAAAATTAATGCGTATTGCTTATGAGTCACGAGATTTGTTAATCTGTTTCATCAATCAAGACAACATTTTATAAATTAAGATTTTAAGGTTTTGTATTGTAATACAAAAGTTAAAAACTTCTAATAGTTGTTTTAAATTTAATATATCAGATTTTTACATTTAAACATATTCATGGTTCACCCAACATACGTATTATAACATCCTGGTTGTCTATAAATTCCAAAGATTAAAAAGATCGGACATACTTTGCACCATGTATAAATTTTTTTTTTTCGGTTGAGATATTCTCGATGGGTGTATTGAATTTTAAAGAAGTGATAAATCATTTAATTACTAAGTTACCATGGTTATCATAGTTGCCATTGTTACCTCGTTACCATAGTTTTCATGGTTAAATGGTAGAGTAGAATCGGGGTGGTAGTGGATCAGGGTCTTGGGGGAGGGAAGCAAATGGTTAGGAAGGTCAGTGTCTTGAGTAACGTGTTGGGATTGAGGGGGGTAATAGGTAGCGGGTTAAGGTTTTAGGTAGAGGATAGTGGTTGGAGTAGTGGTTGGAGTAGGGGTGCGGGGTCGAATAATGGCGACAAGTGTAAAGCCTTTGAAATAATGCTAATTTCGAAAAATGCTAAGTATAAAGTACTATACAGAGCCGAATTTTGATTCAAAAAATGGCTGATCGAGGCTTTTGAATTAGTATTTCTATACGCAAAAGTGTTAACAGAACGGAAAAAAAATAAACATCATTGTAAATTCATAAGTTTCTTCACTCCACTTAGAATCTAAAATTTGAAGTGTTTTTTAATAATTTAATTGCTTTACAATTCACATAGAATAAAAACTTTAATTTTTCACTTGAAATTTTCGATAAAAACTTATATTTAGAACTAGAGACGTTTGAATTATTAGTTTATACATTTTAAAAATAATCATTAATTTTAAATAAAACACAAAAAAGAAATATTTAAATTAATACAAATAAATAAGTGCATTAGGTATTTTATTAAATTTCAATTCCTTGTCGCTTGACTATTAAATTAGGGTTCAGATGGAAAATCAAAATTGCTATCTAGTACTTTTAAACTTTTCATCAGATTCATTTAATAAGTAGGTAGGTACATTAAATAAATTTACTAGGTATATTAATATGTTTTTATCGCATTGATTATTATTATTTTTGGTATTAATGAACCGTAGGGATTGAAAACTGTAATAATTGAAAATTGTTTAAATTCAATAATGTCGCATTCTAATTCGGTACAAAGAAATTTCCCATCAAACGTTTTTCGACGTGATCGTTAACATGTAATACTATAAATTGGGCGGGACCATTTTCCTCTAAAAATCAGATTCTATCTTCCTCCACTGACCATTCTCCTCAAAAGAAAAAAAAAAGTCCTTTTTCTTCCACAAATAAAATATCATTCTCCTCCAGTTTCCATATTCCTCCAAATATTATTTTTCTACGGTTATATTATGTAATTGAACAAACATTTTAAATAACTGTGTATAATATTGTAATATACTTTCATGGATGTAACGACGATGGGACAGCCCCCTCTGATTTCCTCCTGTTTTGAACGAGATATATTGTAAAATCAGGAGTATTCAAACACCAAAAAAGTCCAAAGATTTTATGGCAAATAAACGACGCCGGAAAGCTAACGATAAGGCAATAATACAATTAGAAAAAAGAGAAATCATTAAGTAACTATTGAAATTCAAACTGATCTATATATAAATATTATAAAAATTGCATTTGTTTCTTTTATTTTTGGGTTTGCATTTTTTTAGAAAATGTCAAACAATTACAAAAAAAAAATATTTAGTATTTAATTTTAGATTCTGAATGAAGTGAAGAAGCTAGTGTTTTTACAATGATGTTTTTTTTTCTTTTTCCTTTTTTTTTCTGTGTACAACTTTTCGTATAGAAATACTTGTCCAAAAGTTTCGATC
>JAIPRM010005430.1:0-20594 GCA_025469315.1 Stegophylla sp. TES_Ste_2020 | reverse complement strand
ATCCGGTTTCAAAAAGTTATTGATCGAAACTTTTGGACAAGTATTTCTATAAGAAAAGTTGTACACAGAAAAATAAAAAAATAAAAAGAAAAAAAAAAATAAATAAACATCATTGTAAAAACACCAGCTTCTTCACTTCATTCAGAATCTAAAATAAACATAATATTATTGGAAGTGGTTTTTAATTAATAAACAAAAATAAGAAGATATGCTATTATTTACTAAATTAAAATCCTTTTTAACATGAATATTAAATAATAACGGAATTGTGAAATCGGTTTTAGAATACATTATTTCATGGAAATCATTACATATGTCCAAAATATGCAGATAAGTTAGTTAATAATATTTTGAAATGCATAATATGTAAATAATTAATTTAAGAAATAAATAACCACCAAATCCGATTAAAGATGATAAGTTATTGAATTGAATCTACATTTTAAATTTATTTTCCGCAGGGAAATAATGAGTTTTGGAGACAAAATTTCGAGACAAAATTAAAGTAATATATTATCGCAAAACGTTTAAATCATTATATCAATATAATTTTTTTAGAACATAATTAATTTTGGAAATGGGAATCCTATTTTCAAATTTGTATTTGTATTATTGGAAAAATAATCATTGTAACGTATATTTCAATGTATAAATTCAATAATATATAATATGATATGTTATTATGAATATTATTTATGAATTTCTTACTAAAAAAAAAAAAAAAAAATTGGCTTAACATGAACACATAGTTAAAAATAATATTATCTACCGATAGTGGTAGATCTTTATCCATCAAATCCCGCTCGGGGTACACTACGAAGAAGCGATCTGCCGACGTTTTGGGTTAATTACGTTTTGCTTTTGTAAAAGTAAAAAGGAAAGTATATACTATGTAAAAAAAAAACTTTTATCTTGGGTCTGAAAGTGTTGACGAGGAATGCTTCAAGGATATGAATCCTGAAACCGTCCCCTCGGGTACGCCACAGTCATTAGCGTAATTCGGACAAAACATTTTTTTGGGGGGGGGGGCTAAAATGTATATTGATTTAGCTTCCGCAAAGTACATTAACCTTAAGCAATTTTCAAAGAACCTGGGGGGGGTGGGGCTATGAGTTATTTTGAGAGGGCTTAGCTCCCCTAAGTCCCCACCTAGTGGCGCCTATGGCCCAAGTATTAGGTCATTCTAATGTCATTTTTCGACGTTTTCAAAGTCGTTTCTAAGTTGCCGAACTTAGAGTTATTGTAAAATTATTTGTATTCTTGTGCATGATATGCGTATAAGCGCAGGTAAATGTTAAATAATGTGACGATTAAAATATTATCGGATTTTTTTGCGACAGGCAGTTGTGCAGAATACATACGCGTTACGTAAAACGACAAAACTATACTATTATAATAATATTGTATGTGTATATTATTATTTATAATAATATTATTACGTACACTCTGTTTATATTATATGGTTTTTTATTCCACCCGATGGTTATCGGTCATAGAATTTTTGTAACCTGTCATGTCGCCGTGTCTATTCGTGTGTACGAGCAATATGTATATAAACGGCGTATCCGAAATCGGTAAGATATACGCGTTGCTGCTGTAGCGGCGCGCATTTACATTTATATATGCCGCGAGACGAGTTGGAAATTCGAAAATTATGCAAAACCGTCTGTCGTCGACGCGGTTATTTATCGATACCGTCAAATCGAAGTATTCGAAAAATGTTCACGTTATTATATTATTATACACTCGGTTTTACAGGATTATCGGCGGCGGAGACGGCGGTCGTGCGACCAAACGAAACGGAAAGGGGAAAAACTGTCGTTCCAGATCCAAAGCGCTTATTTATGTTTTTCTTTTTTTTTTTTTTGTATTCTCGCGTTTTATCGACGCGAAAATCCGTAAATTCGGCAACGATTGTGCTCCGGACAAAATGTTTTATCGTTTCTTTAAAAATTTAACACGACCGTGAAATCTCGCCCGAGATGCGAAGAATACCTATGGTGAGAAGTATGTGCGGCATTTTTCAAGTGGTTTTAAATGAATAACGGAAAAGTTGTTAGAACAAAAATAGTGCTGATAACATTCGTACAGGTAATAAAAACTCCGGTTTAATTTTTAACAACAAAAAATTTGAAAATGTTTAGCCACGGTTGTATTTTTTGATTTTGGATGAAGTCTTATTTATGCATTGGAAAACTAAGATGATTTTTTTTTATGTTTTTTTTTAAAAAAATCATCTAGATGAAAATAATGTTGTATCTAAAGAGTGGTCCGAAAAGTAACACCACTCAAAAAAGCGGTTTCATAGAAAACAAAATAAAATATAAGTAGAAAAAACCAAAATATTCTTCATTTCTCTCAGAATCCAAATGTTAAATATTTTAAATTGAGAAAATTAACATTGTTATAATATTTCTTGTGTTCAGTTTTAATGGTTTGCGTTTGTCTTACGTATTGATTTTTGTATCGATCTAATCATATACGAGTACTTCAACAGATATCTACTCAAATTAATTCAAGTCCTATGTAAATGCGAAACGACCGACTAACATTCAAAAGCGATATAATTATTTCAAATAATATGACGGTTGAGGGAGGGGGTCTTGACCCCCCACGGCCCCTCCCTTGGCTACGACACCGTAGTCTATCCGTGCGGATAACAGCCGTGAACTACATAATAATAATAAAAAAATACACTCGTGTAGTCAGTGTATAAATAGTGCGTGTACATAAATAACGACAAGCGGCGAAACAATGATCTGCGCCGCAATGGTTGTCGCTTCCAATGCGAACAGATAAATAAAAAAAAAATCAGGTAAAAAAAAAATAGTGAGCATTCTAACACACAAACACACTATGAAATACACACACACACACACACGTGCGAATACTCGTAAATAGATTTATGTGTGTTCGTGCGTGCAGTTTATAATATATTATTATAGCAGTTGTTTGTGCGCACTCTGCACGGCTGACAATGACAAAAATGCGGACAAATAATGGCGCTCGGCCGGTGCGGCATGGAACACACTCCACTGTTGAAGCCGTGACAGGTCGTGTCGGTGGAATAACGAGGAAAAGAGTGATGGAAGCGCCGCCGCGGCCGTCAGACTGCAACCCGGAGAAGACCAGTCGTCGTGTCACAGAATCAGCCGACCAGATGAAAACACTGCGCGCGGCTCGCGAGAACGACTTCTTTTCGGTATGCGGTCATAACCTCTTTGGTCGCACTCATTGTCGGCGTTGCGCGCAGATAACTCGAAATGTATCCAGCTAGATTGAGATAAAAACAGTGGCGTATTTATGGGGTAGGCGACAGGGGCATTTGCCCCCCCCCCAAAGACGCGTGAGATGTGTGGGCGGAACCGTTTTTGGCCAAAATAATCCTTTCCCTCTTCGGCCAGTACAATATTTTGGTCACCAATGTAAACTGTTAAATATAAAATTATAAGTGTGTAATTTTAAAATCACACGCCACCGGCGTAGGAAAGTTCACCGGGTGTTTGGTTGACTCGCTACGCTCGTTGACGCCTTATAGCTTCGCTCCGTAAATCAAAAACATCTCTCGGCTTGCTGTGCAACGTGGGATCATTTCGGTAGTGAAACGCCAAAATACGTTCCTACTTTTCTAGTATAACGTAGAAACGAAGCTTCTAGTACTTAATAAATTTATTGCCCCGTTTAATTTTTAAACTCACTTCCAAAAATAATTTAAAATCGTTTATTTAATAGAAAGTTTAAGAGAGAAAAAGTGAAAAATATTTTAAATATTTAAACTGGTGACGAAAATAGTGTACAGGCCGGAAACGAAAACGAATGGCTGAAAAGTGAATTTGCCGAAAAGGGGAAGGTTCTTTTAGGCCGAAAATTGTCCAGCTCAGATGTGTTTGGTTAGGTTTATTTATATGCACTTTTTTTGGCTTATATGTTACATTTTTTCAAAATTTGTTCTAAAGAAACACACGTATTTGAAAGATTAATTCAGTTTATTGTTAATGAAATTTTTTTTTTTGAAAACATAAAAATAAATTTAATTGTCCAATGCAACTCCGATGATATAGGTCAATCATTTTGTAACTATTTTTTTAACAAATTTTGAAAAATTAGGTACTTAAAGAGAGAATAAATCTAATTTACAGATAAACTTTGGAAGAAAAAGAACAGCATGATGATTTTTTGATAATTGAATAAACTAATAAATAATTATAATACGTTTTTCGTAATTAATGTGTATATTTTTGTTTTACCAAAAACCCCATTTTACAAGCTTTTTTGGAAGATGTGTTGAGCTTTATTGCTTGATTTTAAGTACTTTCTTTTTAGTTTTTTATTGTTTTAAAATCTGCACTCTAATTATAACAAACTGTTGACCGATGATGAATATGTATGTTGGCCTCGAGTTATTTTCATCGTCGGACTTATAGATCGTGATCAATCACCATTTTATAGGTGAGCGTGCGCACGCGTTTATCTCCGGAACACAAGAGCCCCGGGAATATTACATTTGGGAAATTTTATAGGCTCTATTGAATTTAACGATGCGTGGCTAAACTGCAGCGCTGTATATGTATAATAATAACAGTAACGATTCCTAATCGGGCGCGTGAACGAATCGTAAACGAAATCCCGCGGAATCGGTTTCGATAAAAAAGCGATTCCGGTCATAATCCGGTCACGGCGTTATAAAACGGATAAAAAATCGAACGACTTGCGCGCGTGTACCGGCCGTATAGAACGGGACTGTTTTCGTTGCGAGTGGGGTCAGGTCTGATGTAGAATTGGGCGAAATGGGCTTAAAGTATGACCTCTTCTATTGACCCTTCGAAAAAAAGAAAATCACTTTTTGATCACTTATTTCAGAAACCCCGTGAGTCACTCTGCAGGCGGGCAATTATTGTTGGGAAATAATAATAATAATTAAACTGTTCTCCCACTTACACGGTTTCTGGCGAATAGCTGATTTTCAACGGGTGAACCCTTTTCTATTGGTAACACTTAAATTTGAATAATTCAAAAACTACTAGTTCGAGTTTTGTTTTGAATACATTAAAATTCACAGAAAAATTTACAGAACGAAATTCCGCAGTTAAAATAGGAGGTCGTCATTTAAGAATCAATGTTTGTACCTGGGTTGTCTGTATTCTATGGTTTACCATAATGTTCAAATTTTTGAGGCATGCTAAATTCGTTTAATTAGATCTATAGGTCTGTGTTGATTACACCAGATTTTTTTGGTCGAGCAAAAAGGTCACAATGTATGAGATTACACCACATTTTTCGAGCAGGTTTAAAGGATATTCGTGTAAGAGTTTACATCTGGCCGGGAAACCATTGGGTCCACTCGTTCAGACTCTAAAAGTCTTTAGCTGCACTCATATCACTTGGACTCTGTGTTATTCGCATACGTAAAATACATTTTGCGAGAACAATGTGTACGAGGAACGCGGCGCGAACGATGATATATTATGCGTTAACCATTGTACGTAATATCATGTAATATTATTATATTACGTGTGCACCATAACGTGTTGCTTATACATTCCGCGCGTTTATCCTATCGTCGTCGTCGTCGAGTCTCGTGGCCACGGACCATAGCAGTGGTTCCCAACCTTTTTTTTCATTATATTCCCCTCTTATAAACGTTTTGAAAATCTCATCCACTTTTGTAAATTTTCAAAACCTTATCTTCCTCAAATTAGAGTTTTATATTTATTTTATTTTTTCGACGCCTTTGTAAATAAATTATTCGATATAAGTCTAAATATTATATATCTCGTGTATTTACACAACTATTTAAATTTTGTTTTCATTCTTTTATAAATTAGACACAAATCAACTTATTATTTTATAATATTAAAATAAATATAAGAACAAATTATTAATTAATATAAAAGCATAAATAATTACATAAAATGTGAATATAAACTAAATAATTTAAGTAGATTTAAAATTTATTAATTTTTGACAAAATTAACAGGAAAAAATCTCGTTATTGTGACCATCACTGAATCTCTCCCTGTGCCGTTTCATAATTCTCCCCCCCCCCTAAGGAGGACTGGCTTGTAGAGACACGCGCGTGGGGTCATTTACCCATTTTTTATATAAATAAAACGCCGTGCTATACTCAAAATACATATCGCGTTACGGAACAAACGAATAAATTATTATTATTATTAATATTATTATTACAGTCGTCGTTTACGCTCTCAAATGACACGAAATCTATGCACCGATCGCTCTCGGACGTAATGTACACAGCGCACGTGTCGGCTATTGTTGACATTGACCGCGGACAGAACCGATTAGATTACCATTTTTTTTTTTTTTTTTTTTTTTTTTTGTTATCTATTTTCGTGCGTTTGTTTTCCCGCCAAAATCCACCGCGATCCCAAAGACCGATCGTAGCACCGCAGCCTCCGCGGCCTCTCGAGATTCGTTTATTTTTCGCTGGACCACTCACTGTTCTCTCTCCCTCTCTCTCCCCCTCACTCCCTCTCAAGAATCGAGGACGTATTCTCGCTTCTTCTCAGTGCGACCAATCATAATAATAATAATCTGTCGTGGAGTTCATAAATAATACATGACGTTACAAATCGTCAACATAACGAGATAATATGGAAAACACGATTGTTCGTGTGATTAAAATACACACGGGCGGATATTCGGTTGAAAATGTTTGAAAATTCTATTTGTCGTTACTTATCTCTTGGTCGCGATTCAAATTGTGTCTCGACAGAGAGGGGGAGAACGATATACATAACATTTTTTTTCCCCCGTCAATAATACATCCGAGTGGCATTAAATTTGTCTTCCTCCTGATTACTTCCGTAACACTAGTTGTTCGCGGCATTTCATTGGTAATCAGTACTGGGTCTGGAATTTTAATGCTCTGAAAAAAAAAATTCTCAAAAAAAATAATAAATACCATAAAAATTGTGAAAGTTGCACTATTAAAATGGGTTAAGAAACTTGATTCTGAGCGGAGCTTCAGTTCGTTCAAGACAATTTTATTTAAAAACTATGAAGTTTGTTATGACAACAAAAAAATATTTTTTAATCGGCCACTTATATATATATATATATATTTCACTGTTAACTGAGAAAAGTAAAAATAAAATTGTACGAGAAAAAAAAATTTTACATCCTTAATATTTTATCGCGCAAAAACGTTTCTCATGTTATTGTAATATTGTATATTTTGTATTTAAATTTTTATGAATTTTGGATTAAAAAAATTTAGTTTCCTAGTATTATTTTTATCAAATTTTGTAAAATGACCTCTTTGGAGTATCATTTAGAGGCAAATTATGATAAAAAAAAAAAAAAAAAAATACAGGTTGAAACTTTTGGACAAGTATTTCAATACGATTCAGTCTTTTATGACAATGATTCAATAGTAAATATAATGTATCAAAATATAATATCTAATTAATATTTTGATTGATATACATTATACAATTCACTGTGTATAATTATAATACATTTACCTAATTATACAATACATTTACCAGACCTTCACATAACAATGTAGTAGGTATATTATATATAGATAAGACTGTATTTTTTTTTCTAAGCTACAGTGAGAAGTTAGGTATCTTTAAAACATAATATGCAAAGGAAGGTCAGAAATAAAGAAAACAAATTTTATACTTTTACTCAGTAAATAAGTACAATTTTCAAAAATAATTTAAAAAGTCTGACGAGTTAGAGAAGGAAAATTGTAATGGCACTTTTAAATTTTGTACGTTATCAACGATGGCGCAACTTTAACGTTTTATGCGAGTCAGCAACACATTAAAAAAAAAAATAAAAAAAATAGGGCTGCCAAAGTATAGTGTGAATTCCTCAAATGACGCCCCTGGGCAAAGCCTGACTGGGATAGGAGACTAAGAGAGCTTAAGGGTCCGTGAAAGACTTGAGTGACATTTCTTTTCCTTCCTAAACGCTAATACAATACATAACAATCAAACGAAATCGTTTCGAAAAATTCGTTATAATTGATCATAAGTTAGGGTTAAAAAATAGTGAGTTTGGTTTCCGAAGATGTTTTCGAGTTTGCGACCAGCGTGTTGCACATAAGTCGTAAACGCTAAAGAAAAAGAAAAAAGCGAAAAAAGAAAAAAAAAAGAAATAGCCAAGTGTCCAAGAAATAGCCAGCAACGATCACAAGTATAGTGTCGGTTAGAACGATATTGATTTATACAAAACGGAAAGCAAAAGAAAAAAAAGATAATAGAAAACAAAAAAAAAAAAAACTATTCAAACTCTTAACTCCGATAACGTACCCATTCAGGGAGGTAAAACGGGTAGGAGGGGGTGGCGAGTGGCCGGCGATCGGACGAAACGATTGTGCGAGACCAATGCCATAATAATATAATATACGTATATATATATATATACGCCACGTGTACTCGTTTACCATACGTTTATAATATTATATCGCACACACACACACGTACGTACATTACATTTTACACTGATATACGAGCGTGTTGTACACACACAGTCACACACGCATACACACACCACTATTGATAATACTCGGGAGAAGACGATCACTGCCGCGCGACACGAACGATAAATCCAATTTGTATATTACACACGTCGAACGGAGAGCGCAAATAGCCGCGCGCGAGGTATACACACACGTATATTTTATTATATCGGATAAATCGCGCACACACACACACACACACATATGTATAATATATAAGTACTTACATATATATGTATATATAACATATCGGACAACGTTGACCAACATTTTAGCGTCCTATTGTGTGCGTGTACTCGCTATACTATACGCACGAGTAAATATTATTAACGTGTGCGCGTATAATAATATATTGTAATACTCGTGTGTGTGTGTGTGTGTGAGTTTCAAAGTGTATATAATAATATACGATATCGTAGCACACATACGGAGTGCTCGCGTTCGCACCCATAAACAATAGAGTCTGCCACCCTCTCCCCCCACGCCTAGATTTCCAGAGCTCGGTTTTTTTTTTTTTCGAAATCTTTTTTATCTTTTTTTTTATTCACCGCAATACGCGCACAATATTTTATTGCTCGAGACCGTCGTGCACAAGTAGGTAACGACCACCGACTCTTCTGTATATTTACTTACCGCGTATAGTGTGCACACACACCACACGCGGTCGGGGCGAGCCCCGTAGTATATATATACGGTATAAGCCGGTATGTGTTGCGATTATTTCTGTTTTTTTTTTTTTTTTTTTCACATTTTTTTCAGACCTGTTCGGTTATTATTATTATTTATTTTTTGTTATTATTTATAGTCTTTTATTATTATATTGTCGTCGTTTGTTCTCGGCAGCTGCGCCGGCGGAGACGACGATACTTCGACCACGTACCTATAACACGTATAACGCGCGTTTATGTACATCAGTGTTTCCTAAACTTTTTTTTTTTTACGTGACGCCCCTTTTGACCATATGAAATCTCCCACGGCTTCCCTCAAATTAATTATTTATTTATTTTTAATTAACTTATTTTGATCTGTACATTTTTGAGATCAAACAAAGCTATCAGCATCGATATGACAGTGCCGGCTAGATACATTTTTGTTTTAAGTTTGAGTACCTATTTATGTGTATGTAATGACTGCAAATTAATTTAATTATCCGAATTTAATAATTCATTCAACGCCTACGATGATGTGATTGCAGAATGAAAAAAATGCACTTTGAAACAGTCACTGCTGAATTTTATTACGCCCAGTGGCGTAACATGAGGAGGGGAGGGGCGGTTTTCCCCGGGTGGTATCTTAAGGATTCAAAAAATAGTTGTTTTTCCACTTAGTGCTGAACTGGAAAACAGCGAGCGAAAAAATAAAAAGGTCTATGAAAAAATTGAAGCAGAGGACAAAAACAAAGGTAAATTTTTTCCTTAAAAGGGGAGGAAAATCTGGTTTCCACACTGGGGATGACTATATTACACGTTTTTCCACTGATTATGCCCCTCTTGTATTCTCAGTTGCCTCTCATGGGTAGTTCTAGCGCTCCCAAGGCGTTGATATCACCTACTTTGGGAAACATTGATTTACATTGACGCACAACAATGCTCGTCTTATTATTATAACATACGAACCGGCCCGTATAATATATTTAATGTGTATTATACGTCATAATATTGTTGTAATATCGTAATAATAATAATACACTATAAATAGTCGAGAGAGCGTTCTTTGTCGCGCGTAACATGATACGTCTGTTGCGCACCACTCAGAATCGCCGCGTTTTCACGCTCGAGTGTCGAATACTGTATCTCAGATACAATAGGTATCTAGTGTCTGGTATCTTGAGGAGAGGAGAAAAATATCCCGTATCTAGTATATTTTTGGAAATTTTAAATATTTCCTGTACCAACAGGTGAAAACGTGTGTATCTTGTGTCTAGATACATTTATTTATTTTTTTCAGTATCTTCCCTGCTTATAACGGTAATAGCGTTCCACTGAAAACGAACAATAATTGCAAGTTGAAAAAGAAGTATAGACAAGAAGGCCATCATGGATCGCTCCATGGATATTCTTAGCTCCTCGGGTTAGATACTCTTAGTAGGTGTATAGAATTTTAAATAAACGATAAATTAATTTTTTAATAAGACGATCATGAACGAAGAAAGTTAATAATATAAAAAACAATAAAAGTTATCATTTTCAACGCACTCACCAAGAGTATCTGACCCGAAGAGTGAAGAATATCCGTGATACCAAGTATGTCCGGCTTTTTTGTCTATACTTTACTTTACTGTACTTTACTTTTTTTGTATAATAAATAAAGAAAAGGAAAAAAAAAATTATTGAGAAAAAAAAGTGTTAGAAAAATATCCAAATTTTTTTTTTACGTTTTCAAAATTTTCTTAGGTCAAAATATTTATCATATTATTTTGTATTTAACTTTAAATTTTCTCAAAGTTTGGATCAAAAAATTATTATTTCCGAGTCAAATTTGGGTAGTTTTTCAAAAAAAAAAAGAAAAGAAAATTTAAAAAATGATAACTAAAAATTAACAATATTTTGTAAAACCACGAGTTTTCAAAATTTATATTCTTCGAAATTACTTTTTATTATTATTCGTTAAATTATTTTATCAAATTTGATTAGGTACTTAATACTGGGGTACCTAAATATTCAAAATATTAGCTTTTGGGATAATAATTTTAAGTATATTTCTAAAATAATAGTATACTACTGTCAAATTACTATATTATTTAGTTTGTATTCTTGCATGTTTAAAAAAGTTAAAAGAAATAAGGAAATCTCAAAAATATTATTCAGTTTTACTGCAAAAATATCAAAAAAGATACTTACCTAATGTGATGAAAAAATTTGATTTCTTGGGTCCTAAATAGACGTTGTCAGAAAGAAATAGTGGTGTATTTAAGGAAAAGGCCAGAGAGGCTATGCCCCTCCTCCTCCATTGGGTGATTAAAAACATATATGTAACTT
The DNA here is from genome assembly GCA_025469315.1 of Stegophylla sp. TES_Ste_2020. Classification (NCBI taxonomy): domain Eukaryota; kingdom Metazoa; phylum Arthropoda; class Insecta; order Hemiptera; family Aphididae; genus Stegophylla; species Stegophylla sp. TES_Ste_2020. Next base: position 9,122 of record JAIPRM010005430.1, on the reverse strand, counting down.
AATCACTTACCAACGACCAAATATTAAATGTTAAACTAGTACATAAATATTTTATAATTTAAAATTCCCGAGGGAAGCGAAGGAGCTAATGGTTTTATTGCTAATGATGTTAATTTTTTTAGATTCTGAATGAACTGAGGAATCTTATGATTTTACAATGATGTTTATTTTTTTTTTCTCTTCCTGTGAACACTTTTTCGTATAGAAATACTGGTCCAAAAGTTTCGATCAGTATATCTACAGAACCGGAATCATACTTAAATGATACTTTAAAGAGGTCATTTTTCAATTTTCTCAATACTTTTCTCAAAAACACGAAAAAACTGAAAAAAAATTGACAAAAAATGGCAAAATACGAAATTACCGAAATTTCCGTAAAATTGAAAATTACTTTTTGATATAACTTCTAAAATAATGCTGCTAAGGACTTGAAATTTTCACCAACCATTAAAAATAGATACGAAAATTTGTCATGAAAATTTCAAAAAGATTTGATAAATTTTGAGTTAAGTACGGCATTTTGAAAATTTCGGAAATATCTCATTTTTTGTTAGTTTTTATGCAATAAAATTTTTGATTTTTGATATTAAGACTTGCAAATTTAGTATGATCTCACTGACATATATTTCTACTTGATCTGAAAAAATCTCAAAAATCGTTAGTCTACTTTTTTTTTATAACCGTTTGAAGTCAGAATTCCGACTGAATTCGTTAGTTATACCTAAAATCACGCACTTTAACGTACATATAAGAAAATTGGTTCGACTGATTGTTTTGAAATTTGGTGTGTAGATACAGAATTTCATTGCAAATATTTTGGTGTAATAAAATTTCTTACGGATAAAGAATTAAACATTTTACAAGGGTAAGACTGAAAAAAAGTCGAAGAAAGTACGTACACTCTATTTGTTATTCGCTTATCTTATCCTACGTATTTTTCGACGCTAAATTTAATACGATACAAGTCAGTAATTACGGTGTGGCCTTTGGACCACACCAAGAAACCTGAGGACTTTCGAGCACAGGGTGTGGACAAAAACATGCGGACCGGTCATCGATGAAACAACGGGAAATTGGCAGAGAAGGTACAACAGAGAGCTATATGACATGTTGGAAATAGCACCGGTAACAAGTTTTATTAAGGGTCAAAGAATACAACAGTTAGGACACATAGCGAGAAGAAGAGAGAACGAGATAGCCAGGGTAGCATTGGAATGGAAACCACTAGGGAAAAGACCTAGAGAGAGGCCCGAGAAAAGATGGATCGACGTGGTAGAAGAAGATTTAAGAAGCCTTGGAGTTGAAGACTGGAGAGAGACAGCCCAAGATAGAGATAGGTGGCGAAGCGTAGTAATGGCGGCAAAAACTCTTAGAGAGTAGAAATGCCAGTAAAAGAAGAAGTGCAATTCGATTAGACGAATTCCAATACCTAGATCACGTTTTTAGAAGGGTTGGCTTGAAACCATATTTACAATTTTTGATTAATTTGAATTCAATGAAAAGAATTGAATAAAATAAAAAAAAAACAATTATTACTTTTTCAATTTTTTGAGATCGCCCACAATTATTTTCAAATCTTGAAATGATAAATAACAAATGATATGAAATATTACAAAAATAAATATGCAATTTATCTATATCATAATTCTAATATTTAACACGTAAGTATAAAATGTGTATACTTCGCTCGTCGAGGTGTTCTTCGTACTTCGGGGGGGGGGGAAGGGGACACTCCTGACAGGTGTATTGGATTTTAATGAAACGATAAATCATGCCTTCAATAATACGACTCTGAACGAAGGAAGTTAATAATATAAAAAAGTAAAGTAAAGTAAAGTATAGAGAAAAAAGCGGGACATGCTCAGCACCACGGATATTCTTCGCTCCTCGGGTCAGATACTCAAGAAGGATGTATATAATTTTAAAGAAATGATAAATCATTTCTTCAATAAGATGATTCTGAACGAAAGAAGTTAATAATGTAAAGAACAATAATAGTCATCATTTTCAACACATTCACCAAAAGTATGTGACTCGAAGAGCGTATAATATCCGTGGTGCGAACTATGTCCAGCTTTCTTGTCTATATTTTACTTTACTTTGCTTTTTTTTTTTTATCTAATAAATAAAAAAAAAAATATTTAATGGAGAAAAAATGTTAGAAAATAGTCCACATTTTTTTTTCACATTTTCAAAATTTTTTTGTACCCAAATGTTTTTCATATTATTGTCTATCTATGTTTAAATTTTCATAAAGTTCAGATCAAAAGATCATAGTTTCCGAGTCTTTTTTGTCAAATTTTAGCCTGATCGAAACTTTTGGCCAATTATTTATTTTAATTATTTTATTTTTAATTTTTTGATAGGTTTCTCAAATTTTAAAAAGCTATATGGATTTTAAAAAAAGTAGTAGGGTAAGACTTTTGGAAAAGTATTTTTATTCGAAAAAGTGTACATAATATAAAATAAAAAAAATAAGCATCATCTCCGAATCTGAAACTAATTTTCTGAAATGTAGGTTTGATTGAATTTTTTTCAGACATTTAAAAATAGTCGGTAGAGGTCTATGCTTCGATTTTTGGACAAGATTTCTGTGTGTAAACACCATAGTAACTTAGTATTAGTAAAACACATCATAAACAATTGGGGCCTGTGACTCTGTCGTAATCTGTGTAATCTGAGTCTCTTTCAATCATCATCGGGGCTCAATAACGTGTATTAATTCGATTAAATTTTAGATTCTGATTGGAGCGAAGAAACTAGTGTATTTACAATGATGTTTATTATTATATTCCCAACAACAACTTTCTGAATTTTAATTTGTCTCTATAATATGGTACTTTTAAGAGGTCATTTTTCGAAATTCTCAATAGATTTCTCAAAATTTGCCAAAAACTGCCTGAAATTTGACAAAAAAGACTCGCAAACATTCATTTTTTAATCCAAACTTTTTGAAAATTTAAATATGGAGAGATCATAAAATGAGAAATATTTTGACACAAGAAAATAAGAAAATGTTGAAAATATAAAAAACAATTTCACACATTTTTTTCTAGCACTTTTTTTTATCAAATACCTATGTAGTTTTTTCTTTTTCCAGTAATTGTGAAATATAAAATTACCCGAGTAAAAAGTTATTTCCTTCTGTTACAATAACAAACTCTATAATTTTTAAGTAAAATTTTCTCAAATAAATTGAAGTTCCGTTCAGAATCGTCTTATTGAAGAAATGATTTATCATCTTTTTTTTTTTTAATTCAATACAACCACAAGAGTATTCCACTCGAGGAGCGAAGAATACCCAAGGTGTGAAACACGTACTTTTTACATTTATAATATTGTAGATTAACCTGATAATAGTCATCATTTATAAGTACCGTATCCACCTATGTTGGAAAATTTACGACAATATAAGAATGGCTAATGTCGTAAGTGTCAAAATCAACTTCGCACCAGTCCCACGAGTTTCAGTTGAATTTATACTTGTTTAGGTGTTTTTTTTTTTTTTTTTTACGCGATTTCTGTTTACTGCTTTTATTTTCGTAACGTCCGCCAATCACGTCACGCTCAAGCAAATGGTGGTTAATTTTGCATAATTTTGCATAATACTCCGAATAAAATGCAAATCATCGCATACTTCAACTGTAAACACGTAAAACGCGTGTTTCAAGGTGTATTTTGGCAGTGGTGGTCAGCAAGAGAAGGAGATGTAATATTATTCATACGAAAAGTTCCCAAGTATTTATTATTTACTATATTATAGAAGATATACTTTATTATTAGTGATATACCTAACTTATATTATATTATTTTAATAATTGTCAAATTACAATAGTACAATTGCAAAAGATTATTCAATATAAAAATGCTAAAAAAAATAAATAAATATATATTTATATGTTTTATTTGATAATTTTCCATACCTATTATCGTTTTGAAAGTTTTTCTGTAGTAATATTTCATTGGTTGAGGACAAAAGAGTTCTATGTATCATGTACATTTTTTAGGAGAGCCTTTTTTTTAAAGTTTGATGTTTGATTTCTTCTTCAGCGTATTTTTGGAGATTAAAATAATACAAGTACGTGCTACAACATATTATAAATACTTATCATAATATTATCATTAGACAAATGTTTAAAAGTAACACAGAAGTAATAATCAATCGAAATCCAATGCAGTATTGAGTTAGAACCAGAGAATACTGTATATAACACTTTTATGTACTCACTACTCACAAATAATTATTTGATGCAGATAGAACTTTTTTGTTCTGAATCATAACATACAACATTACTGATATGATACCAGAAGACTAAAATGATTATTGTGAAAAGTATATAAAATAAGTACTCCATAATGATCATCTTGTGTTTACCCGATCAGTATCAAGTTAGTGCAGAATTGTTTTATAGAACTTTAATGTTTATTACATTCAAACTATTATTACGTTATTAAATTGTTTCATTTTATTGTACTATTTACAATATTATTGTATTTTAGTGATAACGTGTAATGAACTAACAACTGTTTTGTTCTAACAAAATTGTAAAATCTATCCTATAGATATTTTTTGGATTTGCTATAATCTTTAAGAGCAAAAAAAAAAAAAAAATTGCTTTCAACTCGTACAAAAACACTTGTAAACTTCAAGTAAACCCTTTATATCTGTAAACACTTTTTCGTATGGAAATACTTGTCCAAAAGTTAGGACAAGTATTTTCAAGAGCGAAGAATACCTGTGGTGTTTAGTATGTCAGGCTTTTTTAAGCTAATTACGGTTAGATTCGATCTTAATTTGCAATCGAGTTACTCAAAATGAAACGATTATAAACAGTGAAAACAAAAATGAATCATTTTCTTTAATTTAAATTTAATAATTTTTAAAGTAAATTATTGCTCTTGGGAGAAAAGGTATTCTATCTTATTTTAGATTCTGAACGAAGTGAAGAAGCTAGTGTTTTTACAATGATGTTTATTTAGTTTTTTAAAATTTTTTTTTGTGTGCAACTTTTCGTATGGAAATACTTTTCAAAATGATTCGATCAGTAACTTTTTGAAACCGGATTTGCCTCTAGATTGTACTTTAAAGAGGTAATTTTTTGAATTTTTGAATTCTTCAATTTTTTTTTTTTTTTTTTGGAAAAATCTACTCAAAATTTGACAAAAAGTATTCGGAAACCATCAACAAAACATTTGATCCGAACTATATGAAAATTAAAATATAGATATAAAATAATATAAAAAAGATTTTGGCGCAAGACAATTTTGAAAATGTGAAAAAAAAATTTTGGACATTTTTCCAACATTTTTTTTCTCATTTATTTTTTATATTATTAACTTTCTTCGCTCAGAATCGTTTTATTGAAGAAATGATTTATCGTTTCTTTAAAATTAAATACACCCGTCAAGAGAATCCCACCCGTTGTGCAAAGTACAGTCATCGTGGCGAAGTATGTCCGGTTTTTTTTTTAACACATTGTTATGAAAATGAAAACGTTTTATAACACAGAAAAATGTATAATTAATAAATAATAAATTGTTACTCATAAATATGTACAGTTTACTATGAAATTACTGATGCAATATTATTGTGTCTGTCAATTGCGATTTAGTTGAAACAGATTTTTTCGAAGAAAAAAAAACCATTAGCACAACGATATAATTATTATTATAATAATTACTTATACGCATAAATGTTTTGCTTACACCATACGATAATAATACATAATAATATCTTGTGTGTTTATTTGAACGTTTCTTCTTCTATTTTCCCTCCGGACGACGTCATCGTGGGAGCGAAAACAAGGCGGCGGCGGCGGCGGAGTACAATATTATTATTATATTTATGTATTTATACATATTACACAGATGTTATCGATCGAAACGGTTTGATTAACAAATGTTTTTTTTTTTTTTTTTGGAAAACTGTAAATGAGTGCGAGCGCGGGCCCGTTTGAGTTTCTAATTGAATATTAAAAAGAAAAAAATACACACAGACACACATTTATTTAAGCGTGCGCGCGCATCATGCGGTCGTTCGACCTTACACCACAAAATATAATATAATATAATGTAATAAACACGTGCATTATACGGTCCGTATTATTTTTTAACGCGCGCAAACGAGTATCGGAGCAGAGAATACTCTATATATATATATTATAAAATCTCTACTAATTTACCGCGTACACATATACGTATTATTATTATTATTACAATATACATTTTATACGCACACAGATACGAGGACGCGATACGCGCACGCATAATAATTATTATAAATCCGTGTACACGGGACGACAGTGGAAGGGCAAAACCGTGGGGCTATGGAATCCGACGAAAACCGATAAACTAGTCGGTCGCCCGTAATAATGTATTATATTTTATAAGCGGGGGACCGCGCGCGTTGACACCGAATGCGGGTACATAATAATATAATGTTTTAATATGTTATATTATATGTAAATATATTATGCATATAATACATATACACTAATACACGTCTCGTATTGTACGGACCGACTTGTGTATTATCATTATTATTATTATTATTATTATTACCGTTTCGATTTACACTGGGCATTGTTGTTTGAACACTATTAGTGTAATGCTTGCACGCGGTGAACGCGGGTGTCGACGAGCCTCGTACACGACGAGTGTGACGATATTATTATTATTATTATTATTATTTTTTTTTATTAATATCAATACATTATAGGTAATTATTTACAATACTTGATTATCTATCTCTTTTAAGCATAGCTTGAGTTAGAGATAGAGAGTGTAACAATGTTGTACAAAAATAGATCAAAAGTAATAAAATTTACAAATATTAAATGAATAAATAAAAAGTGTACATTTTAGTTAATTATTTGAATGAAAAATAAATTTAAAATAAAATTATAGAAAAATTAAAATTACAATAAAAAATAATAGATTTAATATTAAACATGTTTAAAATTTAAAATAAGACTCAAAATAAAAATAATACAAAAAAACAAATATTTTAATAACATTATTAAGTAAAATTTCTTAAATGTAACTATAAGTAATATATACATAATACAATATTAAATTAAACTAATTCTAAGAATAAATACTTATAAATACATTTTTTAACACTAAATTGATGCTTTTGTTAAATAGGAATTTAAACTATAAAGCAACACTTGCCGCTCACTAAGTACAAGCCACAAAACTACTTCATTTTTTTCATATTAACAATTTATATGCAAAAAATAGATGATACTTATGAAAATAGCTAAAAAAAACGAAAAAATTATATATATATACGTGTAAATATTACGTCCGAGTCATTAGCTTTTCTTAGCTTGTTACAATAAGAACCACTTCAACGTCTGTGAATCCGTATGTGTGTGTGTGGAAGTGTTTGTGCACATGTATATGTATCGGTGCAGCCCTCGAGTGATTAATATACTTTAATACACACATACACACATACGATACGATACCAGTTTATGTATTCGCGCGCGCAGCATAGACAGCAAGTCTACAGCCGATATAAACTGGTTCCCCGCGTGTGTATCGATTTGGGAATAGATTACACCGGAATAGTAATAAAAAAAAAAATAATAATAATAATAATAATATAGGTACGCTCGCGCGTGTGTGTGTGTGTAAAATATATATTATTATTATTATTATAACGTGCGAGAAGGCGAAAAAAAAAGTTCCAAATACGACAAACGAAATTAACATTTTTTTGCTTTGCGGACCTTCTATGCGTATTTCTTTGCGTACTCTAAAGAAGACAATGTTTCCAAAAACAAGGAAAACTACCGAACATATTTTGATTAACAGCTGTAAAATTTTTAAACGAAATTTTCATGAAATCGATTTTAGTAATTTGGCCATAAAATGTTAAAGTGTACAAAGTAAAAAAATAAAGTCGGACATAATTCGCATCACGGGTATTCTTCGCACTTAGGATCAGATACTCTTGGTAGGTGTGAAGAATTTTAAATAAACGATTTATCGTTTCTTTAATAAGACGATTCTCAACGAAGGAAGTTAATAATATAAAGAACAAAAATAACTGTCATTTTCAACACACCCACCAAGAGGATATAAGAAGAGCGAAGAACACTCGTGATACCAAGTATGTCCAGCTATCTTGTCTTTACTTTACTTTTTTTATCTTATAAATAAACAAAAGGATAAAATAATTAATGAGAAAAAAATGTCTAAATTTATTTTCACATTTTCAAAATTTTCTTGGGCTAGAATATTTTTCATATTATTGTCTATCTATATTTAAATTTCCATACAGTTTGGAACAAAAAATAATAGTTTCCGAGTTTTTTATGTCAAAATTTTTGTAGTTTCCCCCTCACCCGAAAAAAAAAAAAAATGAAGAATTGACAAATTCGAAAAATTACCTCTCTAAAGTACCAAATAGAGGTGAATTCGATTCTAAAAAATGTGCTGAATTTATATGAGTATTTGTTACAAGATTGGATAAATATTTCTATACGAAAAAGTGTTAACAGAAAAAAAAAATGACATTATTGTAGAAACACTAGCTTTTCCACTTCGTTCGGAATCTAAAATACTCTTTATTGCGTTTAACGTGTTAATATCGGTTTGACCTAATCTTTACGCAATAATAAAATCGACATATGTACTCCAGCGCGGTGCGGACCGAAGTAGAAGTGTTGAAAATCTGTACGCATATCGCATGTAAGCCCATTGTTCGGAGAGTTGTTAACACACATATTTTATAAACGTAAAACTCGCGATGAAAACGTAACAACGGTATTCACATACACACGTGCGCTGAATTATTGTACGGCACCCATATGCGGGCGTAGGCACTGTTGTTGTTGACACCTTCGTGCCGGATTAACACGTGAGATAAAAATCTCGGACCGTGTAACCGCAGGATCGCAAACATAATAATATATATATATATATATTTTTTTTTTTTTAGATTCTGAACGAAGTGAAGAAGCTTATGATTTTACAATGATGTTTATTTATTTTTTTTTTTTCTCTTTCTGTGAACACTTTTTCGTATAGAATGACTTGTCCGAAAGTTTCGATCAGTATCTCTGTAGAACCGGAATCACACCCAGATGGTACTTTAGAGAGGTCATTTTTCC
>JAIPRM010005429.1:0-20595 GCA_025469315.1 Stegophylla sp. TES_Ste_2020 | reverse complement strand
AATTTTTGGTAGTTTTTTTCCAAAAAAAAAATTGAAGAATTGAGAAATTCAAAAAATGACCTCTCTAAAGTACAATATAGAAGCAAATCCGGTTTCAAAAAGTTATTGATCGAAACTTTTAGACAAGTATTTCTATACGAAAAGTTGTACAGAGAAAAAAAAAGTAAAATAAAAAAATAAACATCATTGTAAAAACACTAGCTTCTTCACTTCATTCAGAATCTAAAAAATGTTATTGTTAAATGTTAATAAAAGATAAAAATTTCAAGTTTCTAATATTCTTAGTTTCGTAGTGATGTCTAGAAAATAGAATCGATTTTACCAAAATCTAGTTTACGGTGTATTTTATCGTTTTTAAATTTAAAATGTACTATATTTTTTCTAGTTTTTAGAAAATCTGTTTGAGAATTTTGACAAATAACTTCGTTAAAGTACTAGATTAATAAAATTCACTGTCGAAAAAATGTGCTACACGACTGATACAGGCTTTGTTTCGGATAGAAAAAGTGTTTTTATAACATAAAAAAAAGAAAAAACAAACGTCAAATGTTAAAATCACGCGCAAAAGACGATTAATAGTCGGGTTTTTTCACTCGTCATTCGACAATAAGAGAACGTTTAGCGTTGCATTATCGACATCCGTCCAAAATGCGTACAAAACGTTCGCACGATAAGTACTCATTTCTTTTTCCGTAGAAACTTCGGCTATTACGACGACGACGACGCATAAACAATAATAAGTGCATAAAATACGCACGTATATCGCCCAACGACCTGTAATTTATATTAGAAAAAAAAAAAAAAAAAAACGATCATCGTCGTCCTTGCCCCAGCTGCGTAGGCGCATACCGCACGGTCTTATGCGAAATTCTAAAACTACGTTGTGTGCAATGTTCACGAAACTCGAATAAATCTATAGTTATTTCGTCGTTATCGGTGTCAAGTCGACCGTCATAACTCATCGTCGTCGTCGTAATGGATACGTCTCCGTCGCGCTCAGTGGTCCGCGAGTATAAAAAATAATATTATATTATAAAATATTACAAAAAATATCCAACGAAACGTTATTATTATCATCGTCGTCGTCGTCGTAGGTATACTACTATACAATTTATTCGCCGTCAAACGTACAGAAACGCGTGGAGAACGGAACAATTATTATTATTAAATTGTTACATTCCACCGCGGCCGAGTGAATAATCGACATTTTTCGTATACGATCGTTCTAATTTATAGATATAAAATAAAAGCTAATACCTACGTAATACGTACAAACGGAACGCGGGTGGATGTGGAAATATATTATTAGCTTTTCAAACGTAATATATACGTATATATATAATGTATGTATACCTGCGCAGCATACCGACGACTGAAATGTTTTGCGATTAAAAAATAATAACGATAATTATTAGAATATAAATATAATTTATGTATATATATATAAATAAATAAAAAAAGTTTTTGCGATAAAAACCGACATAACGCAATGTTGCGTCAATAAAAATCACTGCTGCAGTGTCCTGCTCGTCTAGAGCAGACGATAAATCATATTAATGGTTTCAATATTCTTTGCCGGCCGAAAATATATGAAGGTGTGATGTATATAAAGCATAATTTACTCGTGTATATTATGTAATTAAAAAAACTACCCCAAATTTGACAAAAAAGACTCGGAAACCATCATTTTTTTGATTCGAACTTTATGAAAATTTAATTATGGATAAACAATAATATAAGAAAGATTGTGGCGCAAGAAATTTTCGAAAAAGTGAAAAAAATTTGGACATTTTTCTAACCTTATTTTTCTCATTAATTTTTTTTTCCTTTATTTATTAGATAAAAAAAAAGTAAAGTAAAGTTAAGTAAAGCAAAGCGAAGCAAGCAAAGGAAAGTAAAGTATTGACAAAAAAGCCGAACAAACCACGGATATTCTTCGCTCTTCGGGTCAGATACTCTTGGTGAGTGTGTTGAAAATGACGTCTATTATTGTTCTTTATATTACGTATTAATTTCTTTCGTTCAGAATCGTCTTATTGAAGAAACTATTTATCGTTTCTTTAAAATTATACACACCCTTCAAAAGTATCTGATCCGAAGAGCGAAGAATATCCGTGGTGAGAAGTATGTCCGGCTTTCTTTTCTATACTTTACTTTACTTTACTTCACTTTTTTTTTGTAATGTACTGAAAACCATTGTTTATTTTTTTACTTTTTAATCGTTGAACAGACTCTCGCACCCGAAATACACGGAATAAACAGCGTAGCATTTTCCATCGCATTCGTGAAAATTTTGAATTCATAATGCAGTCGAATTATTTAAAATTACATATTATTTGGATAACATTTATATGGACAATTATTACTTCCGATATTTTGGTCGGATAAGTTTTTACAAAACATATTTTAGGATATTTACAAATACATTCATTATTTCTAACACTGCCAACCATCGCTTTCGAAATCCACTGGTATCTATCTGGAGCAGTTTTTAAAATAAATCGAGGGTTGTTTTTGATTCAATTGCACTTGTCAAGCGTGCAGTTGCGCCATGACACCTTATATGAAGCAAGCAAGGGTAGTTTTGCGAATTAAGCAAAGCGAAGACGGTATCTCGATTTCTTATCAGTTTTGATCAGCTGATCTCGAAGACTTTAAAGGAATTTTAATATACATATTCATATTATAATATTATTAGAAAAGCATTTTTTTTTTTTTTTTTACAAATTCGTCGATCAGTTCATTTCAAGCCCAAACGACGAATGTTGCAAGATTCAGTTACATTTTGGGCCCAAAATGAATAACGCTCAGCAATACTTACTAAAATCTTTTCCATCAGAAAAAATTTTCAAAATAGAAAACACTACAAACGAGTGGATTCGTAACGTCACAGCACGCTTATACTGTCCCATGGTGCCGAAGCGGTACACCTACATAACGAGAATACACAGTGAATATAGAAATGCCTCTTCGTCTCTTCTGTACAGAGACAATCGTTTTATTGTTTTATTTATTATTCATTCTATGATGACGTACTTTTGTATCGTGTGTTTCTGTACGTTTTCTGGAATCGCTTCTCGAACTCCCTGCGGGCGATTTCGCGGACGTGTATCTGTTGTTCTGCACACCGTTATGGGTCGGTAGACCAGGACATCTGTCGAGCGAGTTTTCACACACAAATCCACTCCGTTCTCCGTACATGCAGTGGTGTACACTACATACTATGTAGATCGACATCGAGTGTATAATACGACGGGTCATAAATTATCGATCGCCGATTCGTTCGAAAAATACGCCTCGGACAGCCGGCATTTCATATTTCAGTTTAAGCGCGTCGGTCTCACATTTGAACAAGGTAAAACTTGTCATTCGGGCGGTTCCGACTCGTAGACGTCGATTTAACGTCATTATTAAAAATGAATATTATATAAAATATATATTTTATGTAAAACACAAATATCGGTTATAATTATTACGTTATTTTCGCGTCGACGAGATTAAAGAACAACATTGACGTAAACATATTTTTAATCTATAATAATTATCATAATAAGTCATAACACTGATATGACTGACTACTAAGTGGACTAAGCCGACTAACTGTGTAATAATTGAAGTGGGAAGATCAATTTTTCGAATTTTTTTTCCCCTCATTGAATCTTGTAATGATGGAAACATTTTTTTAATATATATATATATTAGTGTGTGTTAGCGAATGCATGCGCGTAGGTGTGCGGTTTGATGTACGCGCATGTGTACAAGTGTGTGTGCGCGAGTACACTCGCTCAACAATACAACGGGAATATAATAGTTGTATTTGAACAGACGTGTTAATCCAACAGATTATAATAATAATAATACATAATATCAAGTCTGAACGTTCGCGCTATAGCGGTAAACAAGATTTGTATACATTTCAATTTGTCCGACGCTTTGTGCAAATGGTTTTTTTTTCGACGGCCGTTTTTATTACACTCGTGTATATATAAGCGCGCCCAAATAAATGTATTGTAATTATTGACTCGACGGCGAAAGAGAAAAAAACTGGACGTTGTTACCGGCATGGACAATGTTCCATTAGTCCAATCGTGTCATTCGGCGTACACGTTTTTCAATGAACTTCGGGGCTTAAACGACATGGTCGAACCGCACCTCTATTTTCGCGCGTATTTAATATATTTATCCTTTTTAACATTTTTTTTTCAACGAATCCGAAACATGTATGGTGTAGACTTTGTGGCGTCCACGCGGTAGACGGGGAGACAAATATTCAAACAACCGTTATGCCGAGATACTTTACAACGCGTATTTTCCTCGCGTTTAGACTGCAACGCGAGGGCGTATAAATCAGCTAAGGGGAAGGGGGTTATACCAGGATTTTTCCGGTGGTCTCCTTTCATTCGGACTAAACCAGTGGTCATTAACGGGGGTATTAGCACCCCCTCTAGTGGGTGATAAACATGTTTTGAGTGGTAAAAAGGTAAATTATAAGCAAGTCTTGGGCCATAGGGTGGTGATGAGCATAACTTTTTTTATGTTTGCGTTAGAATTTAAATAGGTACTGACAAAAATAAAAAAACCGAAATACGTATACTTTGCTGAACAACTCACCATGGCTTATCAGTGATTGCTTTTTTCTTCTGGGTGTATCTTGCTCGAATAGAAGATAATTCGTCTCTAGAAGTTTCTGAATAGGTCATAAATCCCTTTGTGAATATATAAACAACACATTTACAAATTTAAGAAGAATTGATCGAATTTTCAACTAATGCGAAATATTAAAAGTCATCTTTAAGAATGACAGTAATAAATATATTTTCTATTTAGAAACACTTTTCAAACACTTTTGAAATATAACTTTTTTTTTAGGGGGTGTTGAAAAATATTTTGCTTCTCAAGGGGGTGGCAACTCTAAAAAGAACGTGACCAGTTGACGGAACATACTATAAGTCACTTTTCGTGAAAAGGACTATATTAATATGGAATTTTATTCCTTTACACGCTAAATACTTCAGTTCCGGACAGGTTTATCCGATTTCCTCATAGATTCGGCTTAATGCGTAGTTTTTTTGTTTCAAAATCATGGCAGTGCCATAGAATTTTGTGGTATAAATAATTATATTATTTTAATTATTGAAAAATGTATTAACAAAATAAATATACATAAAACGAAAATTAATAAATAAGTTATTTAATTCCTTATCCATAGGTAGTGTTTTGAAGGACTGGGGGAAAGGTTGTGGTAGTTAAGCTATTCAAAATTTAAGCACTCAAATTATAGTCTAGTTGCATCTATAATGAGTGTATTTTATACTATAATAAAATAGGTAATTTAAGATATTTTATTATTTTACGAGTAATAACCAATAATAATAATTATTTTTATTATTATTATTATTATTATTTTTACTGCGCGTTCTAACCGTGGAATTGTATACGTCATGTAGAATTAATTTCCAACCACCAACCCCATATTATATTATTATTACAACGTTCAGTTGTGTAGTACTCGTGTGGTGAGGTGACGACACGACACGTCGTCTCCCTGTGCGGTGGCGCAACCCGCATCGGAGGGAAGCGATTGGCCGAGGAACCCCGGCTTTTATTTCTCTACTCAAAACGTCTTTATAAATAGGTTTAATTAAAAGCGTGTACGCGTATGCGCAACCGACTCGCGCGGTCCATTGTCTTTCATAAATCGAATTGTTTTCGACGACGCGGTTGACTGCCAACACGTATATATATTATTATAATAATATTTTGTTGTGAATTTAATAATAATAATAATAATACATCATGTCGTGAAACTTTTATAAATTATTATAAATAGGGTACGTGCCGTTTCGGCGTATCGCGTAAAAACCTCTCCATAACGGTTCCGTGCACACGGCGGCCGTGTATGACATTATATTATAGACGTATCCCAAATAAGTCGTCAATAAACATTACTTCTCCCCGATTTCACGTCGAAGCGCGAACGTGATTGCGTTCCCCGTGGGTGTCCGGTCGTACTTACGTATTTATTATTATTATACAGACAAAGTGATCGACATTATAATATGTAAATACACGTATTATTATTACGCTATTATCCCTGCGCCGCCGCCGCCGCCAGTTCGTCGAGTCACGGTTTCTTCTCGTGCGCGCAAATCGATTGTCGGGGCATAAATGCGAATAAATTCGTTGTTGGAAAAATGTCGTTATTTTTTTTTTTTTTTTTTTTTTTTTTTTTTTTTTTTTTTTTTTTTTGGATTTAGTGTGTAAATATTAAATTTGGTGTCGATAAACAACGAAACATCGACAAAAACACGTGTTTTTCGTAAGTCGATTCACAATATTCGTTAATGGACTAAAGCGTTTAGTATCAAAAATTTACTAGAACATTAATACAATCTTATGGTTTTTACAGAAATAAACACTGTAATAACGAAAACGCACTATTGGTCCTTCTTGAACCCTTTTTTGTTAACTGATTAATTATTATATTATTATAATAATAATAATAATAATAAAAAAAAAGGTTTTCCGAAAATTGCATTTTCCACTTTTAATGAGTTCTACCTCAACTAATTCCAAAATCTTTTACACAAGGCTTTTTTTTACTTATTGTGATATCCAAAATTCAATAAGGCCAATTAAATTTTGCATCTATTATATTTTTTTGGTAAATTTGGTAATATGTTAATTTTTTTCTAATTTTGGTACATTTTATGCATTTCTACTTTTTTAGACATATTGCTCATTTTCTTGTTCAAAGTTATGTTTTTGACCCACAATATTTTTATAAAACTAAATATTGGAAAGATAATATGTTATCGTATAACTCAATCTTTCAATTATTTGTATAAATATTGTATTTATGTGTTGAAATTATTTTTTTATTCATTTCAAACGTAATTTTAACATTCGATTTGTTTTAACAGCATTATAACATAATTAAATGTGTGTGAACATGAATAGAAAAAAACATATTTTATTCTTGTGTAAACTATTAGGAAAATTAAGATGAATTTACATAATTTTAATTTCAATTGTTTAGTATAACGCGTTCTTAAATGTAATAAAAATATATTCTTCGTAAAAGTGTAAAAAAGTGCTAAATTAAGAGTTATGAATAATGGAAATAAACTGGATTCAGATAGTGAATATTTGTTTTGAATTTGAAAATACTAAACTATTTGTTCCTCAACTATAGTTAAAAACTATTATTATTATTACCATTTTTATTATTATTATTATTATTATAATTATTAAAAATAATGTTAATAAATTAAACATTTTAAATTTTAACAAAACACCACACCCAATGAAAAAATGTACTGCCAAAGTTTATTTACTTTTTTTAACATACAGACTCTCGAGTGTCTTTAAATTCTCTATTTTTCTTTCTCGTTCTACATCATCGGGCTCTGCAATATCCATCGTAAATTCTCAAATACAGTTCACTGCTAACAATACGTCTGCTCTGTGTTCCAAACAATATCTAGAGTTAACAAAATTTATCCATGTAAGTGACGTATGTGAAATTTACACAGTCCAGTGAGTTTTGTTCATTTCATTTCCAATAGTAGTTGTTATGACGCAAATGACATGAATTTGGTTTTATAAGCCAGAAAATAGAAATATTTCTACGTCATTCAATACCAATATTAAATATTTCATGTAAACAACCACACTATTAAAAATCTATAGCAACCATGAGAATCGATTATGCCGTTTATTTATAATTTCTTTGCATTTAACAATACATAGAAAATTCCGTTACATTTAACTAATTTCATGTTCAAACATTTTGAGGAGAAGCTATTATAATTTTTATAACCTATTGGGTAAATAGGGATAAAATAGGTAGGTCATGTCAAATTTAAAATCACACTTACGTAGCTATCTATGTTAATAATCCCACGAGATGCTGTTGCCTTAAGTTATCTCCATCCTTCCAAATCACTTCAATACACATCGGCTCAGCGTTCACACAAAAAATCAACCATTTAAGTGTTGTGATCAAAATATAAGCCTAAAAAAAGGTACATTATTATAAACACAATTAAAGTAATAAAATACATTAAATTTTAAAGAAAAACGGTTCAGAGCTGAGTTCTTTTTACTGCGGTTACCAACATTAGAATTAAATAAGAATTTATTGACAATTGTGAAACCATAATTAACATATTTAACAAATTGATCCGTTGCTATCAAATTGCATTATACAAAATGAGTATTGTGTGGTTAGGTAAATGTAACTTTTGATAAATGACATCTAAAAAAAATATCTAAAGCTGTATAACGATTCTAAAAGTATCTGATTGTCACTTTTGCACAAATATTCCTATACAACAATGTGTTCACCCCAGGGAGAAGGGATAAAAAATTCACGTTATTGTAAAGTCACAAGCATATAGCAGATACTAAAATTTGCTGAAGTGTAGAAATAAATTAAAAATCGACATTTAAAATTTTTTTGCATCAAAAAGTCACCATATATTTATCCATTTACATTTCAATTGACAGAAAGTTTAAGCAGAAAGTTACAGAAACAAAAAATTTAATGGAGTTCTCATCAAATTTATTGTACTTTATTTTTTCAGTGTATTTTGAAGAACTGCAGTGAAAAAAAAATACCTACATAAAGAATTAGCTATAATTCTATTATGTACCAAAGAGGTTATCATCGAAAATTTGTGACTAGTATTTCTATACAAAAAAGTGTACATAGAAAAATAAATTAAAAATTAAAATATAGATAAGAAAGTTGGACATACTTCCCACCACAGTGTGTGTAAAATTTGACAAAAAAAACGATATATCTCTACTTTCATAAGACCATTCTGAAATAAGAATGAAAGTTATATAAAGAACAACAATAGTGTTCATTTTCATCAATTTCAAAAAAAAAAAAAAAAAAATTATAATTAAAAAGGCTTTTTTACATAAATTAGTTGTCGAAAAGTCCGTCAAATAACTCAGTGAAATATTGGAAATGACCGAATAATCTTTTTGGACCCATATCCAAAACCTACCCAAATTTGTGGTTTTTAAAAACGATATTAATGCCGCCTGTTCTCGTTACAGTTCAGTAAACGACTTCTAGTTAGTTGATGAAATTTTCAATTTATTTTGGTAGGCTTTTTAATTTTTATAATAAAATTTAAATAATTCATTATAGGTATTATAAGAAATTATTTTCGCTGTCATAAATTAAAATTTGCAAATCTTTAGCTCAGAATCTCGACTAGTATCCAAGGCCACGTGTTGGGAACCACTGACCTAGAGCATTGCATCCGAGGATATTGAAATAGCGAGGCTTTTTAAAAAAAAACTTTTTTTTTTTTTTTTGATAGAATTAATCAAAATCGTCCCGGTCGGAGATGACGAAGCGTTAATAAGACACATCCCCCGGACCGACATTTCTCCTCGGAGGGTAGAAATTTCAGAAATATTTTTCACAAGAGCGGATCGACGACAGCCCCGAGGGTGGTGGCCAAAGTTTGTCTGGATACAACAACAGTGCAATAATACCGTGTTCACGATGAGCAGTGTGGTGCGTTGCGAAATATTCCGTGTAAAAGACATCGTCGTCGGCATATAATAATAACAATAATAATAATAATCAAAAAATACGTAGTTTCACACGGGGCGCAAAGTAGGCGGTGTGGCGTGACCCATTGTCTCTTCGCGGGACGTGCGCGCCGCCGCGTCCGCGTTCGGAAGACATCGCGGGTAAAACGCGCGCACAGTTAAAAGAAGAAAAAAAAAAAAAAAAAAAAGAGGGGAAAAAAATCAAATAAAATAAACCCGCCATTCTTATTGTATTCCGTTTGCTCGCACGCTGTATACCGGCAATAATAATAATACGCGTCGTCGTCGTCGTAATGTACGCTACTGCCGGTGGTGGCGGCGGCGGTTAGAGGTATGCGCGCGGCCGTCACCTGGACCCGGTTTCCACGGACGGGACCCCCTAGACAAGGGCGGCGTCCGGTACGACAATGCATCGTCCCGCAGAGGGGTGAAGTGGCGCCGCGTCCCGAACCGGGATCACCGCGCGAACGGCGCCCCCGAAAAAGTCGCGTGGGAACGTCGTCGTCGTCGTAGTCACAATCGCGCGGTTTTCCTCCCGTTCCTGTCCGCCGCCGTCTTCTCTCCGCAGCTGGACCCGCGTAAAATCTATTATTTATTATTTACCGCGTTTTATTCTCCAGGTGGGACGGTCGCGTCAGCCGCCGCCGCCGCTTTCCCGGTGTTTTTACGCGTTTTACACGCGAATCATCATCAACTATATTATAATATCACATACACGCGCGTTGTCATATTATTATATTCGCCCCGTGGAACCCCTGCCGCGCAGTTAGTCGACTTAGTTTTTTTTTTCTCTCATAGACTAGATCGTAATATTATTTTGCCATAAAATTTTCTAAAAACTCGACAATATACAATAACGACGATGTTTAGAATTCTAAATTTGAAAACGTGCACTTTATTCGCTTTAAGCGGGATGAAAAAAATGTGGTATAGCATCAGATTATCAATGGCCAGAGGAAATACGATTTTCATAGAAAATTGTCACCTGCCCTACTGAATATACACATTTGTTCTTAATTTTAAAAACTTCTTTCTGCTGAAGCTACACGACGAAAAATATTAGTAAAATGTCCAAGCTGGGAAATCTTATTATTGTAAAACCACATTTTGGATTACCTTTTTTTTTCACTAAACGTCTTTGTTATAATTTAGATTTTTCGCACAGTTCGACAGCATTGATACCATTGTCCTATACCAGCTATATCTGATCTTATATCATTCAATTAAAGAACGTTTTAAAATCTTAACACTACTTCATCAAACATTCATAAATCAAAATATTAAAAAAAAAAAATGAAAATAAACCACTATGATTTTCGAGTAAATAAATCAATATCAATTTTTGCTTAAGATTCTACAATTTTCATCCATAAAATAAAAGTTGACATCCCTATACAAAATGTATGACGATGACGGAGTAGACTTGAGCCTATTCCACCTACGTTACCTATGTTTTCACTGTAGGCTACAGTGATCTATTGGTATAAACAAACATTTGACTGACTACTAAAATAAAAAATGAATTGCTCCGCTTCAATGTTTTTATGTGTCTTGTAGCATAAAACATGCTTTTAAACAAATAAAATAGTTTGGTTATTTTTTAACTGTTGAATCCACTTTGTGGGATTTTTCTCTATGATAGTCTCATTTTGATTCTTAAAATTAAAATATCTTAAACAAAAATAATGATATATCACAAGAATTTTTGTTCCGAATAAGCCTAAATTTACTTGCGAGCATAAAACATACATTATTTGAGCGAGAAATAACCAAATCGACTCGGTGAATCAATATAATTATTAATTTTTATAATAATGTAGACCATCTTTTTGGTCAATAAATCATATTAGACTATCAAGATTAAAGAAAATAAAATCTCCGAAGGAATGTATAAACAATTTTGTTAAAATATCGTCTGACAAATAACAGTAACTAGGATTCGAGTTTTAGATTTATTAAATATCCGTTGCTTCTTTGTCGAGCTACATTTATCGAAACAGTATGGCATTCCTCCAAAAATATAATTTTCTCTTAATTTTTGATTTGGTGAACTCTAAAAATGCTCAGCGTAGCTTAACAAGAGTTCTATTGTCCGTTGGATGTGCGCGAAAACAACAAACTCAGGTAGATACGCCACTGGTCCTCTACATCTGATCTAATCAGAGTGAATAACAGCGAATAGTAATTTATTAAATTGATAGACGCACAAAAGATTCTACGTTTTTAAATGTGTCTATGCTTCTGCAGAGGGGACGATCGCATTGCGCGTCGTCGTCCCATCGTGGGATCTACACCACCGCCACCGTTGCTTTCGCATTTGTATACACTCGCTCATTATCGCACACGCATTCTCGTGTAGGGCGCTCGCGAGTTTCCCACACGCCGTTCGACAATAAAATAACAATAACTACGACGGAATAGTTTGCGCGCCAAATCGGCTGTTCCTCTGACGAAGACTAATAACAGTGATGGATTCGGGGGCACTTATTGGGGATGAAAGCCTACACAATATTTTACTACTTATACATTCTTATAGAGCCTTTCATCTACAAACGTAAACCTCGGGGACAAAGCCCTCCTCTCCCCTACATATTTCCCACACCATATCAGCTTAATTTAATAATTTATTCATATCGTTTTAACTGATTCGAAAGAGCTGTTTATTTAAGAAAAATATAATTTAATACATAATATCGATATATATATATATATATATATATATAAGATAAATCGAACATACTTCGCGTTTTCGGGTGAGAATAATGTTAGTGGGCGTATTGAATTTAAAAAAAACAATTTATCATTTCTTCAAAAAAAAAAAAACGATTCTGAGCAGTATTTTTACAAATTTTATCTTAACATTTGTTGAGTACTGTGTTACCATGGCTACAATGCTTACCATGTTTACTATATTTACTACAATTGTCCATGTCTACAATGGCTCATGTCCACAATGGCCAACAATCAAAGCAACAAGTGTCAACCCTTTAAAATAATGCAAATTTTGAAAAACGCTAAGTTTAAAGAACTATATCTAAAGCCTAATTATGATTTAAAAAGTGGCTCATCTTTTGGATAAGTATTTATACGTATACGTAAAAGTGTTCACAGACCAAACAAAAAATTTTTAAAATAAATACCTAAATAATTGAATAAACATAATTGTAAATTCATGGGCTTCTTCGCTCTGCTCAGAATCTAAAAGTACCTAGATATTCAATAAAAACTTATTTAATGTTTTAAGTATTAAAAATCTGTATTTTAAATCTAGAGTTATATTTGAAAAAAAAAAGGCTTTTCATTACCTATTGCAAGAAACGAATTAAAAAGAATATTCTAAAAATAATTTCAATATCGATCAGTCACTAATAACAGATATATGGAATTAAATAAGTTTCAAGAGAGGAAATTTGTGTTGATGATGAAAAAATTATAAGTTTATGTTATCCTACTTTGTTTAATACCCTAGGCGTACACACGAGTTTTTTTCAGTAAAACCATGTATAAATTGTATTATTTATGTATGGAAACAAAGTAAATGATACATGTATTTTCATACCAAAATTAGCAAAAAAAAAAATAGAAAAAAAAAAACGGACATAGTTTGCACGATGGGTGTTATTCTCACGATGGGTGGGATTCTCTTGACGGGTGTATTGAATTTTAAAGGAGCAATAAATCATTTCTTCCATAAAAAGATTCTGAACGAGGGGACCATATAGATTGGATCAAAAAATGATGGTTTCCGAGTCGTTTTTGTCAAATTTTGGGTTGTTTTTTCCAAAAAAAAAGAAGAATTGAAAAATTCAAAAAATGACCTCTTTAAAGTACAATCTAGAGGCAAATCCGGTTTCAAAAAGTTACTGATCGAAACTTTTTGTACACAGAAAAAAAATAAAAAAATAAATATCTTTGTAAAAACACTAGCTTCTTCACTTCGTTCAAAATCTAAAATATAATTTTAAAATTATAAGTCATTTTACTTAATTTTTTAACGAATCATACAAAAACTTGTATCCCTTAGTCTCAGTGCAATATTTTTTTCAAGGAATATCCGAGTTCATTTCGCAGGAGTAAATCGTACGGCATTCTGACGTGCGGTTCCGCCGAGGTTTTCGTTCAATGTGTTACGAACAGTCCGAATCATACGAATGCGAAGAAAAAAAATTCAGTAATGCGATTTGCGAAAATTTCATTGCCGTAACGAGAAGCATAGAAGATATTTTTTTTGTCTATACTTTCGTATACGTTTTCTATACGGGGACGTATAAAAAGATAGTTTACATAATACGCTTTTAACGCGCACGATTAAAATTTATGCGCACACTTAGAAATTTTTTTTTATTATTATTTATTGCCGAGCGATAATAAAACGCGCAAGGACGACGACGAAACGCGGAGGGATAGCAATAATAATAATATTATGATGACACATCCCATTGCGCATAATATATTATTCTTCTGGCCCCGAAATCGACGTCGTGCAGCAACAGTTGCCGCGACAATGGGGACCCACAGGAATCATAATAATAATAATAATAATAATATAAACCATTCTTTTATGCGTAATTTTTTCAATCGCTGTTTCCACGTATACGACGCGACGTTATTGAATGTACACAGATAATATTATTATTATTATTATTATTATAATGTACGAAAGTTGTTGTTTTTGTTGTTGTCGCGCGCTCGATTGCCCGTTATGCGGTACGAGGGAGCCAAAAGGATTTTTGATTGTATAGACGCGTAGCCTGTTGCATTATACGAATACATTGTGTAAGAAAAAAAATTTTATTTACACGAATATAAAAGTATATATATATATTACGGGCGGGCGGCGATAACAATATTTGTAGTTAAGATTACGCGAAATAAAAAAAAAAAATGTAACTTATATAGAGAACGATAAGGTGTTGGCCTTATTCCGATGTCCGCACGTAAACAATTTGACGTCAACGGCGCGGTGTAGTAGAATAATATGTTATTAAATTACTTTTATTATTAATATTATTATTATTATTATTATTACATATTGTCAGTGAGGACGAGGAGAGGACGTCGGTCGCTCCGTGTGGGAGTAATGTCGAATTGATGATGGTCGGACGCGGCGCAGTCGTAAGGGGGGGGGGGAGAGGGGGGTCAAAGGTGCACTCGTATGACGTCAATGAGCGCGTCTGTTCGATATTATAATATTAAACCGCGCGCATTGTACACTGCATGTACACTCGATGTATCTATCGTAATTAATTAGAATCCGAAACGTACGCCATAAGGCCTTTTACACGGGGTCGTGTGCGTCGTCTCGTCGAGTACACATAAAAATAAAATATCGGCCAACACCCGCGCGCAATCTACAGAGTCAACCAATGATTAAGTAGGTACGCGATCGGGGCACAAATCGCCGTAAAGGAGGTACCACACGAGTATAATATTTAGATTAATGAGAAAAAATGGAATCTTTTATTTGGTAATTTACGATATTTTTATGAGAATTTTGCAAAATCACATATTATTCCACACACGTATTATATTTAACTGTAAATATGCCAAAAATGTTCTACGTTGACTATTACAGATATTCTGTAGCAAATAATTTTTCAAAACTTATTTTGTTGTTTATGTTTTATAGAATGGAATTTCTGCGACACCAAAAATTTTCTCAGTTCTCACGTGGTTAGGTTTTTATGCGATACACTTACATTACGTGAGCGTTAAATACGATGTGATGACGTAACCTTTTTAGATTATCAGCGTGGCGGTGGACGTATATTGGTTTTATAATAGTATTTTTTTTCTTATTTTTTCTTTATGTATGTTACTTTTTGACTTATATTCAGTTATACTCGTCCATAAGTTTTGAACAGCATTGCTATAGTTTGGAAATTTCTCCTTTTTTGGCTGCTGTCATTTTCCGAAATTATTAAAAGTTTCACCAAACGTAAGGAAATACTACAGAATATTATAATTGGTGAGCGATAACGTTAAAAAATGTGCTAAAAATATGCCAAATAGATATTCACGAAATCGAATTTTGTTATTGAAATGTTATTCCAAAAATAATAATGCTTGAAGTTTTCATTCAATATTGGCAACAATGAAATACAGATTAGATTACATAAAAAAACAAATCAGCCACTTTTAAAACTGACAATATCTATTTTTTCAATATGTTTTATATGCATTAAAATAACTTAGAATTTTAAGAAAACTAATAGTTTTTACTAAATCTTACAAAAAAATTTGATTGTGAATAGGGCAAAAAATTTTTTTCGCCGAAACATTCATCGCGCATATGATGTTAATCATTGGGGCATCAAAGCTTATAAAAAAATGTCCTCCCCCACTCCATACTTACTTCCTAATTACGCCTCCATGCGGTGTTGTTATAATGCTTTTTTTCTCGCGGACGCGGTCACATACAGTATTACACGTAGTGTGTTTTATTATGTTTTTCATATAAATTTGTAGATACATGAGTATATTCGATTCCATCTGGGGTGCGGCGTGGCGGTGATGACGATATTGACAGCAGCCGTGGCTGTAGGTATATAACTGTTCTCATTAGTCATCCTCATTTACACTCAATCGCTTCGGTAAACTATACGAAACATTTAAACACACACCACGAGTATTATACATATATGTACCCGTTGTTTATTATTGTATATCTACTTATTGTTGTTTGCATATACTTAACGGGTGAAATATATATGTTTTTTAGAATATAATTAACATACAGGGCGATTGGCGTAAGATGTCAGAAATTTAAAGAGACGATTCAACATTACGAATGCGAAAATAGATGTTTTTATATGAATCCCGACTCCGCTTCTCCGCCATGTTTTAGGTAAGTCGGTTTTTGAGTATTTTTGGGTAAAACTATTTTTTATTCGTGACAGAAATCACGAGAAAATATCAACGCTAAAGAAAACTGCAGAATACATACGCCTACGCCATTTGGGATGCTCATTGAATTTTCTTTGAATCCCATAATGGAGCAGTTAAATTTTTTTCTTCGAGTAGACTTTGTAACTATGTGATCATGTAAATCGCCAAATATACACAATCCTACGGAAAAAAATATTGTTTGACCTGAAAATGCAAATTATATGCTGTTAATAAAATATTGCCGACAATAATATGTCGTTATCCTATAAATTAGCGTGTAATTCAGTTATCGATAAATTACTTCATTTAAATAATTATAATACTTTATTTTACTCCGCATGCATACCTTTTAGAAAACGTGAATATTTCGTCAACACAATTACGAACAGCGATTTTGTCGTGTTACGGATTTCATTAAAAAACGTCAACAAACGAGATACACAAGACCGTACTCAATACACAGGCTCTTTATAGTCGACCCTCCAAAAATCGATTTCACATCATTACAACACTTTGAAACCTAATTTTAATCAAAGCCAAAACAATGACGTTAAGACTCTGTTAAGTCTTGAGCTTTCTTGAATTCCATTTATTCGATGCACGTAATATTTTTGTTTTATAAAAAACCGAATTGAAAGTAAAGCTACAAAATATTACTAAACACCACAACAAAAATGGGAATACAATAGTGATTTTACTCGTGTTATAATATACTACGTGTGCTAAAATAACGTATTCCACAGACCACAATTTGTGCTCGAGTTGTTTTTACGAAATCCCTAATCAGAGACGTTTCACAGTGTTTTTTTATGCACTGAACGAAAACGTCTTTATAATTATTTATCTAAAACCAAATCGGTTGTTCGCTGTAATAAAGCTATACGGTCATATTGAAATGTAATTATTTATTACTTGAAGTACAAATAAATTGAAATATAATTCTGTAAAAAAGAAAAGAGTCAAAATTAATTTAATACAATTAATTATAGAGTTTTCGTAAACCCACGTCACGCAGCGATGATAATACTCGTATTACAATATACGTCGATTTTTATACTCGTCGAGCCGAGCAATGAGTTACGTTGCGTTATCGACTTCCTCGCAAACATTTTCGCACATTGTGGTGTATAATACGCGTGTGCGCGCGATTATGTGGTGATTAGACCGTTACCGTATTACAAACGTTATCGATGCAAAATCGTTACAATAATATTATAGAATATATTATTTATATTATTATTATTATTGTTTTATGAACTCGAGAAGAGAGGGGAAAAAAAATACTGGAAAGCAAAATTTCGATGAGAGATAAGAGGTGTGTATAATAATATTTTATTTTACGGACGTAAAGCGCATGCCAAGATTGTGATAAACAAACTACAAATGACGTTGTTAAAACGTTTAACGTATACGGAATATTAATGGGAGGACGCGACGTCGGACGACGCGACGCGACGTCGGGATATGTGATGCGGCGGACGAGGCTAGTTTCAGCCGGCCCGGGTACTTCGGAAAAATATATAAAAAATGCGTATTATAATACTACGCACGAGCAGCGTACGTATATAGGTGCAGGGTACCCCGGCCCGTCGGAGTCCTTATAATATTTGTATTATCTGGATTGTCGATCTGCTTGTCGACCGCCGCCGCCGCCATAAAAATTACGACGACGGAGCGTAATACGCTGTACGTATACGTATGTTATAATGGAACACAGTATTTATGGTAATCTCGGGGCAGTTATTCAAACGATAATATAGACGAATATAATATTATGTATAATTGGTCGTATTTATTGAAAAACGTACACTGCATCCGCGTGTACGGTATACAGATATTATACAGGTATACACTCGAAGAACGCGGAAAAAAAAAAAATTAATAACCGACGTTTAAAACATAATATCACTGTGCGATCGTATACTATATACGATTGTATAATATAGCGAATACGAGTTGGCTTTAAATGATAAATCAGTGATTCATCAATCAATGATGATAAACATAATTATAAAAATACTAGCTTCTTCGCTTCACTCAGATTGTAAAAAGTATTAATTTTTTCAATGAAATATAATATATTATGTAGGTATATACTATTTTGTCATTTTTGGTTATACTTAACTAGAGAAAAAACTGAGTTACAAATTATAAATATAATTACACGATACATTTATATAGAGTATAAAGTTTAGGGTGCCTCAGAATTTTTTGAAAATATATGGAGTACCGTGAGTCAAAAAGAGGTTGGGAACCAATGTAATAAATAAACGGAAAACGATTTTCAAAACGTTATAATTTAACGTTTCGAAAACTGAGTAAATCTCGCGGTCGTGTTCTGACGTTCTAAAGAAACGGAGTTCTTCAAAGTTTCTATTTCGTATAAAATGTCAAAAGCTTTTATCGGGCCATAGTATGTAAACGAGGCGTGCAGTAATGCGCGTTATTGATTGTGCTAATAACGGTATTATTGTACAATATATTATGTTTACGCGCATCGACCGTGATAAATGCATGGATAGAATGCTGTTGTACTTGTGTACACTGGCACACGAAACATGTTAACACGTTTTATAACACGGTTAACTGTGTAAATAACTTGATCGAATTTATTCTAGTAATACGCCTTATTTTAAATCAAACCTAACCGTTGCGGTATTTAGCTGGCTGTAGTTTGGATGGTCTCTGCTGTTGTAAAATATTAACGTAACATTTAAAAGAAATAAATACCTGTTTAATTTCCCGACGGATATTGCGCAAAGCAATAGAGCTCTACAAAACTGTATGAATAAAGTTTATAAATATCGTAATAAATATTTTGCACCAAAAGATAGTAGTACAGGTACAGTAAATATTAAGGCGAGACCGTTATCCTCCAAAAATCAAATTCCATTTTCCGCCATTGTACATTTCCTTCCAGATAACTCTTCCACTTTCCATAATCCTCCAAGTATAAAATATAAAAATGTATAAAGAATATTCAAAATTAAAAAAAATATATGTACAATTTGTTTTTATATCTATTATTTTAGAAATTCAGTGTAATTTTATTGTTTATTATTTATGAAACATTACATCTTTAAATTTAAATCACAAAAAAATTATTAATTTTGGAAATGCACTGTCCATTATGCTAAGAGTGCACTATTAATTTATAAAAAAAAAAATGTAATAATTATTATAAATAATCTATGGTTTGTTTTTATAAACATCGTTGTCTTAATTTTTCATTTGTAAGTACATATTTGCATAAATATTTGCTAAATACAACACCAATGAATAATTTTAAAAGTCAGAAATTTGTTCAAAAACAGTAAGTATAACAATCATTTTATGTAACTGTAGATTATTTTTTTGAAAATGGAGAATAAATATGTGCATATAATATAGGAAGTGGAGGAAAATAGAAAAGGAGAAAAATGGGTGCCGGAGGGGAAATTATATCTGAATTTCGTAGGAAAATAGATACGGCCGTATATTACAATGTTGTCGTAGGTATACATTTCTATTGTTTTCGCTAATATCAATCTTACACGAGGATAATGAACCTTAACGTCGCGTCCGTTGCAAATAATCGATTAAATAATTATTGTAATAATAATAATTAGGTTAGACGGGAACATCAAGCTCGTGGACTCTATTTCAATGTACCCTAATGACAGAGGACGGTCAAATTATTGTAATTATTATTAAAATATTATACGATATGAACAGTGCTGTAGTCGTAAAAAAACCAGAGGGTATACTATAAGCCAGGGGCGGTGAACTTTTTTTAGTTATAGTGCCAAAATTTTGCAATCGAGCATATTAAAACTATCTGCGTGCCCCCAAACCCCCCCACCAAAAAAAAAAAAACAAAATTATGAGCATTTTTATATACCTACCTACATTTCAAGTGTAAAATGTCTAAATATACATTTCATCATGGGTATTCATCACTCCTTATGTAGTTAGGTGGGATGTTCTTTGTGGGTGTATACTTATTGAACTTTCAAAGATAAGATAAAACAGTTCTTTAATAAAACGATTCTGAGTGGAGCTATCGTTACGATGGTTACAAACGTCAAAAATAAATATCATTACAAAAAATTACGTTTATTGACTTAGGTACATGTATTGATTTACCGT
>JAIPRM010005428.1:0-14021 GCA_025469315.1 Stegophylla sp. TES_Ste_2020 | reverse complement strand
TTCTTATATTATTAACTTCCTTCGCTCAGAATCGTTTTACTGAAGAAATGATTTATCGTTTCTTTAAAATTTAATACGCCCATCAAGAGAATACCACCCGTCGTGCGAAGTACACCCATCGTGCGAAATATGACCGGCCTTTTTTTTTTTGTGCTTTAAGTTTTAGCATAGAAATACTTGTCCAAAAATTTTAATCAGCAACTCCTTGAAACCGTATAATATGCTTTACTTTACAAAAGCCATATTTGAAATTCTCAACGATTTTCTCAAAAACTACCCGAAATTTGAAAACAAAGACTTGGAACCCATTTTTCTTTAATCCGAACTTGATAAAGAGCTTATAAACATAGCTGATATTCTTTATTTGTGGGATAAAGTAAAATAATGAAAAATAAAGTGAAGATAAAGATAAGTAAAGTAAATTAAAGTTTAATAAAGTAAAGAAAGTAAAATAAAGTTTACTAGAAGAATGTTTAATAAACTATAGACAAAAAGCCAGATATACTTCCCAATATGGGCATGATTATCTCCTTGGGTCAAATAATCTTGGTGGTTATGTTGAAAATGACTAATATTATTTTCTTTATACACTTAACATACTTGGTATTATTGAAAAAATGAATTATATTTTCTTTAAAATTTAACACACACATCAAGTGTGCAGTAATATTTAATAAAAATATAAGTAAAGTAAATATAGACTAGAAAGGCGGGCGTGCTTCGCACTACGGGTGTTCTTCACTCCTCTTTCTCGGGTCGGATATTTTTGGAGAATCGTAATTTTAAACAAACCCACCAAGAGTGTCTGACTCGAGGTGCGAAGAATACCCATGAATATATGAAATATGTCCAACGTTTTTTTACTTTATTTTACAATACGTATATTATTTTACTTCATTTTACTTTACTTTACTTATCTTTGCTATACTTTATTTTATTTATTTTTGCCTCACTTTACTTTAATTTTTTATTATAATTTGACAAAAAAGGGTCTCTAATTTAGAATTTTGATCTGATTTCTTTAGGTTACTTGAATGTTTTACGGAGCGTAGAAATTTGGTCTTCAACACATATTACATTATGTGGTCCGTTTTTTTCACATGTTATAAAAATATTTTTAAGCTCAGTAAATGCTTCTTCTATTGTATTATCGATTTTTTCAATTCTACACTGTTGTTCTAAAGCATTATGGAACCCTAAAAATAATAATAATAATAATGCATTTATAATACAACTTAAATACAGTAGAATTAAAAAAAAAAAAAAAAAAGATGTGATAAAAAATTAAAACCAATAAGATGCTTTACATGATATATTTTTTGATTGTTTTATTCAAGATTTTTTTTTTTTTTTATCTGAAAGAATATCTTAAATTTAAACCCTGTCTCTTGGACACATAATTTAGTTACCTGCAATGTAGTAATAATTATTATGAATATATTATTTTACCTCGTTACACCTAAATGGTTCGCATTATTTTTAATATAAAGCACTAGTTCTAATTTTGATTCCATTCCAATATGTAAAAATTTACAAAAATATTACCTTGAAAATGCCGTTGTTAAAATAGAGAAAAAGGGGTACCATTTAAAAAAAAAAAAATGTATTTATCACCACAGAACAACCATAAGGTGATATGAAAAAGAAAATTATGAAAAAATAGCAGGTTGAACATTAAAAAAAAAAATACACTTTTGTAGCCAAAAAAGTCAGTGAGTCTTCTTAATGAATCACCCTGTATAGTGTGTATATTTATATATTTGAATGGTAATTAGGTGTTGTGCCAAAAAAACCTCAATTACTTTATAATAATATAATAAAATAATGTGTACCTAAGGTAAGTTGTATACTTGTATGTCATTTTTAGTTTATAATATCAAACATTTAAAACTGTGTTAAACAAAAATGAGATGTTTCTAAAATGTTCTATTAACAACCTTATTAATGATGAAATTGGTTTGAACATTTTTTTTTTTTTTTTCAAGACTGTAATAAATGAATAAGTCATTATTGCTAAGGAAAATGAATATTTAAAATTTCTAGTTTTAAACTTACAAACCAAATCACTAAAATATTAATATTATATAATTCAAGTTAACTGATAAATTTTACTGTTTTGAGTATTTTTATATTTATATTTAATATCTTTTTTTCTTGATTTTACGAAAAATCTTTTTGAGAATTTCAACAAATTCCTTCCATTAAAGTACCATCCAGATTTATTTTGTATGCGTGGACCTACCGTCAAAACCTAATGTTGCCATTAACGGAGCATCGAGTGCCACAGACGCCGCTACTTTATGAGGATATTTCATCCTCAGCTGGACAGCTAGCGTTCCTCCGTACGATGTTCCTAACGCTATCCACTTCGCATCAGGTGTGATTATCTTATAATTAAGAATCATTTCGCTTATGAAGAATGCCAAATCAGCCAATGCTTGTTCATTATTCAAGTATACTAAATTTTCCGTGGAAAATTCCCTAAATAATTACAATATTGTTATTGTTTTTATTATTAATAATTACAACATAACATCACAAATATTTTGGTGTAGAGACATAAACCTTTTATTGGGAATCGCCTCTATACATAGTTGGAGGTAAATAAATTGAAAAATTGGACGACAAACTCAGTTTCTTTCATATATATATATATATATATATATATATGTTACGGGCAATGTGAACCAAGAATATTATATTATGTAATATCATTATGTAATTTTTCTAATAAATTTAATTCAATTATGGATTTATTATATTATTTTATTGATGGAATGAAAAAAAAATTAACTAATATAACATTATGTTATATATTATCTATCAAATTAAATTTATAAATCTTATTGTATTACAAATATTTTGATAAAAAAAAATAATAAAATTACCAATTATTATTATTTTATTATTTTGATTTTAGTATAAACTATAATTTTATTATTAGGTACCTATTTATTTACACGATCTACGATGAATAGCAAAAATATGTTTATACACCGTGTTTCAAAAATCTCATATCACATTGCCCGGGCAGGACCACATTGACTGGGCAATGTGTACATTGCCCGGTATTCCACATTGCCTGTAATATATATATATATATATAAGAAAGATTCGTGTAATAATGTTTTGCAATCGGTACGTGAATCAAATAAGCATTTCTGAAAGCATACCTACTTACGTGTTATACTAGTCTTAATTTTTGTTAATTTTATTTTACAAAATCAACTTTCTTGTCATATACTCTGTATAAATAAGTTTTTTGTATATATTATTTATGTAAATTTGAATATTTAAATTTGTAGAATAAAATTAAAAATTGAAAAAATTAAGACTAGTATACATACATACATATATATATATATATATATATATATACATTAAATATTAATACAATAATACAAGTACAGGGTGTTCCAATGCGATTTGATAACGTTTGTTCTGTTAACTATATTTAACTTTAATTTTTAATTATTACAGCAACACTATGCTAAAGAAATAATGAAGATTTTTTTTTTTTTTTTAGGACCCAAATTTTATACTGCAGTTTTAGAAAAAAATCAAAATAGTTATGTTGAAAAACCTGAAAAAAATTGTGGTAAAATGTCGGCAGTATACATTTTTCATTTCTCCAAAAAATGATGAGAAAGAAAAAACACATTGGCACATGATGTAAAGTACGTAATTGTAATTTACTATTATCAAATCGAAATGCCCCTACGTTGCACAGCCGCGAGTCGAGGGATATTTTCAATTTGTGGAGCGATCGGTGAGCGATGTCTTGTTAATCATTCATTTTTTATATTTTTTCAAATTATTTAAAAACATAAATTTTATTGTGAGTGATGTTGGATGTTGAATGACTTTGTGATATTTAATTGAAAATTTACAATTTCAGAGTTTCAAAAAGTAAAGTATAGACGAGAAAGAAGTGTTTTGGTGTCAACACAATCTGTCCATGCAGACTATAATATTATATAGATTTGTATCATCTAACAATACATCGTGTGTAAATAACTTGATTTTAGATACTTATTTTCAATAATTTTTATTTTATCACTTAGTTGATCACTATAAAATAAATTATAGCATTTTAAGTATGTAATATATAAATATAATTCCACAGAACTGAAAATATCAATTTAATTTTAATGAATAGTGTTTGAATTTTAGCAAATATTGTTTATCAAATATATTCTAGTGTAAACGTGACAATTGAAATTTGGTTCTTTAAGTTAACGGGTCCGGGGGTGCCTGTGCGCCCTTGGCACCTCCCACCCCCCCCGTGCGCACGCCCGTGTATGCACGGTTATGATGAGCATTGCGCACAATTTCCAATTTATATACTTTATGACCGCAGCGTATACATAATATTTTAGTTCAATAAATTTCAATTACGGTTTCATCGGGATTAATTAACAAATCGAAGACACGGTCTCATATTAATCGCGGACACAGTTTATAATCAAACATACCAGTTTTCGTCAGGATAACTTGATCCGTACATACGATGTTCCAAAGCCAATATCATTGCACCCGTCTCTCTGGCTAAACCGTACCAGACGTCGTCTATTACTTTGCTAGGATTTAACTCACTTACTCCTCCGACTAACAAAAACACTGGATTCCCTTTTACATAATTAACGTCATAGACGAAATATCTCTGAGAACATTAAATGATACACACTGTATAAGTGAGTTGAATATGTAATTTGTGACTAAATAATACAATATTTAATAAAAACAAGTACCTGATAAAATTTTCGAGGATTCCTAGCACTAAAATGATCTAGTTTTTGAAGGATGCTATATGATCTCACCGGCCTTAAGCCTTTATCTATTATTTTCGTTTCAGGCACTCGAGTTTCGGATTCAACGTATCCAAATAGTTGAGCATTGAACAAACCGCTCAAAGAATCTGTTGAAATAAATGTTCGTCAAATAATAAAAGAGTTTAATTAAGAATATTCTAGAGTATGCGAACTCTCCTTAAATAAATACCTGTTGATGAAATAATCGAATTTTCAAAATTTTAGGGGTAATTTAACAATAACAGAATTATTATTATATATTATCGGCCGAATTTTAATCACGACAAAAATCTCGAAAACCAAAAATTCATTTTATTTTTATAACCGTTTAAAATAAGAGGTTTCACAAAACCGGCCATTTTTACATGAAATATTTTATTTTACAAAAAGATTTCTCTTTCAACACGTGGTACTATTTGCATGAAGATTAACCCCTAACGCATGATTATTTTATACTAAAGTATGATGTTTGACTTCGGCTCAAACGACGGTTAAACAAATTTAATGGTTTTCATGGATATATGAGATTAATTAAAATGGACATTTTTTCCCTATTATTGCGTTAACATGCTCAATTTATTGTTATTATTTATTTTTATTTTATTTTCATTTATGTTCAAAAAGATAATGGCCAGAAAATTGTGTATAAACTAATAAATTCATATATAGGTCAACTTATATTTACCTTTTTGTTCAAATCTATTGTAGCAATTCTAGATTTCGAACGAAGTGAAGAAATTAGTGTTTTTAAAATGATGTATATTTTTTTTCTGTATTTTTTTGTAAATACTTCTCAAAACTTTTCAACTAGCAACTTTTTGAAATCAAATTTTTTTATAATTGGTATTTTAAAGAGGTATTTTTTTGAATTTTTGAAATCTTCAATTTTTTGGGGGGAAAAAACTACCCAAAATTTGACAAAAACTACTCGGAAACCATCATTTTTTGATCCGAACTTTATGAAAATTTAAACATAGATAGAAAATAATATAAAAAAGATTTTGGCGCAAATAAATTTCGAAAATGTGAAAAAAATTTTAGACATTTTTTTTTCCTTTATATATTAGATAATAAAAAGTGAAGTATAGTAAAGCAAAGTAAAGTAATGCAAAGTAAAGCAAAGTAAAGTAAAGTAAAGGCAAGAAAGCCGGACATACATCACACCACGGATATTCTTCGCTCTTCGAGTCAGATACTCTTGGTAAGTGTGTTGAAAATTACTACTATTATAGATTTTTATATTATTAAATTAACTTCTTTCGTTCAAAATCGTCTTATTGAAGAAATGATTTATCGTTTCTTTAAAATTCCACAAACCCACCCAGAGTATCAGACCCGAGGAGTGAAGATAAACTGTGATGTGAAGTATGTCCGGCTTTCTTTTTATACTCTACTTTACTTTTTTTTTAACCAACAAATAAGGGAAAATAATAAATGAGCAAAAAAGATGTTAGAAAAATGTCGATTTTTTTCACATTTTCATAATTTTCTTGAGCCAAAATGTTTCTCATATTAATATTGTCCATCTATGTTTACATTTTCAATAAAGTTCGGATCAAAAAAATTATGGTTTCCGAGTCATTTTTGTCAAATTTCGGGTAAATCCTGTAAAAAGCAAAATAAAAAAAGTTTGTCTTCGCTCATCGAAGTGTTCTTCGCATGTCGAGTGGGATTCTCTTGACGGATGTATTGAATTTTAAAGAAATGATAAATCATTTCTTCAATAAATCGATTCTGAACGAAGCTTCAAGTAATATACAATAATAATTATCAGTTTTGAAGAAATAAACTTAAATGTTAAACTATAAATTATTTTATTACATACAACATTTACGAAAAACGAAAATTGATTTTCATATGTTCACATACACCAAAAATCTTCGATTTTTTTTCAGTCTTACCCTTGTAAAATGTTTAATTCTTTGTCCGTAAGAAATTTTATTGTACTAAAATATTCGCAATGCGATTTTCTATCTAGGCACAAAGTTTCAAAAAAATCGGTTCAGCCAGTTTTCTTTATGTACGTTAAAGTGTGTAATTTTAGGTAAAACCAATGAATTTCGTCAAAATCTTACTTCAAACGGTTATAGAGAAAAAAGTTGTTTAAAGTGTTTAAAGAAAGACAAAACAAAAATAAATAAAAATTAATATCATTGTAAAAACACTAGCTACTTCACTTCGTTCAGAATCTAAAACAGGTATCAAACAAATTTCTTCGTACTTAGTAAAAGTTTGAGAATTTTGAAAAATTACCTCCTTAAAGTACCACCTAGGTGTGATTTTTAATCTAAAAGGTTATTGTAAGACATTTTCGGAGAATATTTCTTTACGTAAATGTGTTTCCATAAAAAGAAAAATAAAGAAATTATCATCATTGTAAAACCACTATATTCATCACTCCGCTGAGAATCTACAAGTGTAGGGAATTAATTGTTGAATTTTAATTCGTAATAAATACTGATATATGAGTAGACAAGGACACTCTTTGAGCTCATTGTACTCTAAATTTAAAAGGACACTCTTAATCCTTATTATACCGCATAAGTTCGTCCTTACCAGTCAAACGTTGCACCATCATCGCAAATGTGTCTGTCACCTGTTTAAGACAGAGCATAAAAATGGAAAAAATGATTTCGTATTTTACTGCTAAACATGCAGTATTTATATAATATAATGTACAGTAAAATAACAATAATTATTAGTACACAATACACACTCACAAACAACGCAAAGAATAGCAAATACAGGTAACAACACAACTTGAAAACCTTCATTGTCACGTTTGCCGACTACAGTTTTTTAGGTACCTGAAAAAAAAACGTACTTCAAAATATCTAAAATATATAAAAAAATATACGTACTTCAGTGATAAGTACTTTATTGTGCGTTTTTTTTTTTTTATTTAAGTAATATAATATTTTGGACGTGTTTCCAAAGAGTAATAATATTGGATCTCGAAAAGTCTGCGCGAAATGATGTTGAAATTATATTTCGCACACAGGATTCTTTTTTTCGGGGAGGGTTATTAAAAAATTTAAATCAACCACTTTATATCATTATGAACTACATAAATTACAGATGACTATCTGTTGGATTGCTAAACCACTGTAACAGCTAGTTAACCCCTAAAATAAAACGGTATTTTAAAGGTAAAATAAA
Source organism: Stegophylla sp. TES_Ste_2020 (assembly GCA_025469315.1). Classification (NCBI taxonomy): domain Eukaryota; kingdom Metazoa; phylum Arthropoda; class Insecta; order Hemiptera; family Aphididae; genus Stegophylla; species Stegophylla sp. TES_Ste_2020. The sequence goes on along the minus strand of JAIPRM010005428.1, from coordinate 6,051 downwards.
AAAAATTCATTTACCACCTACCAAAAATTACAAATTTTTTAGAGCCCGAGGTAAATCAAAATTTCAAAACGATATCACCCATGAAAATTAGAGGAAATTATTTGTTCTTTATGCTTTGAAAATGGTTTCTCTCATAATTACAGTAAAACTAAAGTAAAATGAGGTTATACAGCGTCATAACGCTTCGTAAATCAAAAATATTCCTCAATTCGACATAAAAACATAACATAGGATTAAAAGTTTTAAAGAAAAATTAATTTTTATATTTTTTCAAATTAAATACCATTTTATACGACTACCGTACAAAACGATTTACACTGTTGTTTTCAGAATCAAAAAATAAATTATAATTTAGAACAAAAACAAAATTGAAATTGGATAGATGCGTGGTAAAAAGGATTTAAAACGAGATAACCACAGTGTCCAGGTAATTGAAATACTGTTTTTTTTTTTTTAACATAATGTGTAAACACACATTAAATTATGAAAATGTTCTGAAAACAGATTAGCTTACACACAAACGTTATTAATACAATAATACACTTAATAAACGCAATACTAAATAAAACAATTTCGGGAGGGGTTATAACCCCTTAACCCCCCCCCACTGGGTGCGCCACTGTCCCAATAATATTATTCTGTGCAAACAATCCCAATTGTTTTTACGTACGTATTTATAGTTCACCTCTTCGACTCGCGGCGTCTAAGGATCGGAAGAGGTAAAGAAAAATATTTGTACACAGATTTAAATTGCGCATATTATAACGCCAAATAATATTATACATATTTAAATTTTTAACTCATGACAGCAGTGCTGCGCGTAAATACGTTGCAGCCAATGCGTCGACGGGCGAAAATGTTTGTTTTTTTTGCTGGCCATTTCAGTTTTTTTTTTTTTTTTTTTTTTTTCTGAAAGGAGTGGCAAATTTAAGTGAAGCCATTTTCAAACAATCAATACAAAACCACAAATATTGAAAACTAAATAATTTTATTTTCAAAACGATACCTGATTAAAAGGCACTTTACGTTTTAAAATTAATAATGGAAAAACGGGGAAACTCTTGGTGGATGTGAGTTTCACGTTAGATTGATGGATATAAACCACACAAGAAAGAAGAATATTAATAGTGCTTCTACTTATTCACCTAGTTGTGACCACAAATTCGTGTGATCGAGTACAATTATTGGGAATTTGATGTTCATAAATTTACTCTTAAAAGTCGTGTTAAATTTTTTGTTTTATTTTTTTCGAAAATTATTTGAATAAAATAATGTTTTTTTTTTTTTTGTACTTTGTAATACAGTTATTTTACGAGAAAAAAATATATATTTTATGTTTTATTGTCTAAAACAGTAATTAGGTTCTGTTTCTTCAACATATTGCTGTTAAATTTAATAGCATGTGTTTTTTGGAAATTGACATCATTATTTTCTAGCTAAATGTAACGACGAGTTTTTGAACTTGTTTTATACGTCAAATATATTTTTTTTCATCTTTGTACCCTTACTGCTATAGTATTATTATTATTAGAATTTTTTTCTTTTTTACCTATATCAGGCAGAAAAAAAATAGTACAATGGTGTCTTACGTACATTTATTTTATATTTCAATAGAAATTTTCGGATATAAAGTAGAGAAACAGAAAACACGGTTTATGCGCTTTCTGTACTTGGAATATCAAACAAAAATTTGATAGTAGAAATCAACACATGGAATACATAATTAATCGAAACAATTGAATTCGATTATCTATACATATAAAACAACATATCCTTACTGGGGGGGGGAGGATTCTAGAGGCTAAGCCCCCCTCCACATGTTTTAGCCCCCAATATAATAATTATATTAACATAGTAATGGCCAGGGGTAATTTTTTTTTCTTTGTACTTATTCATCAAAGGAGACAAGATATTATAATGATGTAACGCAGTGATTCCCAACCGGGGTGACGCGACACCCTAGAGTGCCACGAACTTAAACAAGGGTGTCGCCAAAATGTTTGAATTATAATTTTTAAGAAAAAATAATTTTATGAAAAATAGGTATAACGTAAGTGTATAATAGATTATATAAAACCTAGCGTGTTTTATTTTTTTATAATTTATAGTAATACTGTAATGTTCTATCCATTTTAATTGGCATACTGGTTTTATATACAATTGAGAATTTCGAAAAATTACCTCTTAAAAGTACCATCTAGAAGCAAACCGTATATAGATATACGCGTCCAAAAGTTTCGATCATCAATTTTTCGAAATCGGATTCGCCTCTAGTTGGTCTAGTTTTTTTTTTTTTTTTTTTTGAACTACCCAAAATTTGACAAAAAATCTCGGAAACTCGGTTTTACTTCTTTAATATAAAACGTATTATTAATTAATGAATTATGAATTAAATCGATGATTGTTTTGAAATAAATTATTTTTTTCTAATAAGTGTTTGATACGGTTTTGATTAATATTATGATTTGTACTACGTACCTAATAATTACCTATAGGTGGCGAGAAAATTTTTTGTTCCCGTGGCGCACAGCGGGAGGAATCAATTTTTCAGCTGGCCAAAAATAGAAAATTTTGATATCGTTATTACTGACTATAATCATTATCATTTGTCGCCACATACTTAAATAAATTTATCGCAATTTTAATTGATCATTGAGTATTGAGCAGATAAGAGCATATGTGTACTTACGTTAAAAACTTTAGTTGTTTTATCTATTTTAGTATATGAATAACTTTTTTTTTTTTGTTTTGCAAAAATGGATCAACATATGGTACCGTGTAAGTATTTTAATTTGCGTTAATGTTATTTATTAAAATATAAAAATAGGATTATGTATCATGCGAAGTATCAAGTTATTGCACAAATTCTACTTTATTTGTACATAATGAAGTAGGAAAATTTCTGGGGGCTTAACATTATTATTTTTTTTTTTTTTTAGATTATTATGTGTACTTAAAAATATTATACCTGAAAGTTGCTCAAATTTGCCCCTTTTTTAATTACAAACTAAATTATTGTCATTTTTTTTTTTTAGATAAAACTGACATAGAAATTAGTGAAGTAAAAGAACTCTGTTCAACTCAAAATTTTTTAGATCATACACTGAATATAGGTTATGTGAAACATTTGAATTCGATAAAAACATAAATTTTAAAGATGATTACATCAAGTTCGATTTTATTTGTAAGTGGGGTTGTTTTTTTTTTTTTTTTAAATGATGATTGCGGTGTCATAAATTTTGATATTCTGTATTTTAAGAATTTTTTAATAAGTTTAAACATTTTTAAAAATTTATCAACTTTTTTTTTAATTTTTTAAACATTTACCAACATTTCTAGATTTTTTTCAATATGATATTACTAAAAAAAAAAAACTGACTTTTCTGACTTTTTTCCGGTATCTTATAATATTGACCAGCTAAAACATTTTTTAATTTTTTTATTTAAAACAAATATACATTATACAATATACAATTATACATTTGAATTATCTATCTTCTGTAAGCTATGCTTGTGGCAAAGATAGAGAGTTATAATTTAATACTTAAGTACTAAAATTAAATACAATTAATGCGTAATTGTACAATACAGAAAAAATGAAAAGAAAAATAGAAAGGACGTACACAGAAACAGAACATGTTAACCTAAGTTATATTTAAAGATAAAAATAACCATTCAACAATTATTTTTTTAAAGTTATTATGTTTGCAATTAATATTTATATTCTTCTTTATATAGAAAGGCATAGAATTGTATTATTTGGGATAGTTAACAAATTTTTGACCAACTGATTTTTTTAATAGTGGTATTTTAGCATCGAATGATCGAAAAGCTCTTTTATTATTAATTTCATTTTCGTTAACCCAATGATCTAAGTTTTTAGTCACCCACAAAATAGCAATTTTTTTGAATACAAGGTCATTTGGTAATACATCGAACTCCTTAAAGTTATTCACTAGTCGATCCAATATATATATATATATATATATATATAATTAGGAAATAAGAAATAAATTATGATATTACCTGACTCTCTTCTCGAATGAGGATGCTACCGGTGGGGATGGTTGAGAAACCAAACAGGAACGGCCGAAACGGACGTGGCCTCGACGGTTGTCGATAGATGGCAGTTAAATGGATCGTGTACAATTAATAAATAATTATAATATTTCGCGTTCGATGATGAGAAACGACGCGACACAACGATAAAATAACGTGACACGCGCTGACAACTGGGCGAAGAGAATGGCCCTAATGACCTAAAAAAAAAAGCAACAGCACATATGCACTGACGACGGGAACGCATCCGACGCCAGATGCGTGACCTATTTAATACCCCGAGTGAAAAATGTTTATGATTTATTATAATATAGTGTAAGTATATAAGGTTGTTCGAAAAAATTAAATAATAGTACTGATAAAATATTATTGTGGTTCGACACATATTGCCAGTGGCGCAACCGAGGGGGTTGTTTTGGGTGGTGTCTGGACACCATCCCCCTTGAACCATAATTATGAAAATTGTATTCAATAAGAATTTTTGAAAAAAAAATCCTTTTAACCATACAATAATTATGACCTCTATTAATTCAGTAATATGTAATGGTTAAAATAAACATAATATTGCAGCATCGATCACTATTTTATGAAATATTTAACGACATTAAGTTATCATTAGAACATTCATTACAAATTATATGTAATTGGAAATAATGTATTGCTATATAGAATAGAAATCAAAAAACAAGATATCTACTCAAAATCAATAATCATTATTGTTGTTTAAAGTCCAATGAAATTATTGTTATCGATCTACCCCAACTATCTACTAACAGTAGGTAGGTGAAAATTTATTTCAAACTTATCTGTAACATATTTATCGGTGAAAAATCCTTTTTAATTTTTAGAGAAACTTAAAAACAGGCTTTAAAAATTCATATTGTCGAATATGCGACGACGCTAAATTGTGTTTATCTGCCACGAATAACGTTATAAAAATTTTAAATCAGAGAAAAGACAATTAGATTTCACCGTAGGAAATTTCTATTTAATTAACTCTTGTAAAGTTCCCATAAACATTGATTATAATTTTATATTTAAATAATAATTATAGTAGAAATTTTATAGGTAGACATCCCCCTTGAAAAAATCCTAGTTGCGTCACTGCATATTACCATAATTACCATAGAATATTATTATGTACTCTCAATTGTATTAATATATAACATTGTTTTTAACGTTATAATTTGACACCAACTGATTTATAAGAAAATACTAAAAAGTGTTAGGCATAATAAAATTGCAAAACTTCAAATTTGTTTTTGATATTTAGCAAATTATATGTACTACTTACTAGTGTAATATTTATAGTTGATTGTATATTTTTGTTATTTATTTAAAATAAAAAGCTCTGGGTGTTATTCACCTCGTTAATTCCCCTCTCGGATCCACCACAGATATTTCGTGTTAACTTTGAAAGGAAGCAAAATATTATATAATATTAACATAGTAATGGTCAGCGGTAATTTTTTTTTTTTATTTTTATGCTTGTTCATCATTTCAAGTCATTGTATCACCATTATTTTATTAAATCCTTGTAATAAATAATAATTTTAGGTTTTGTGTGGAGCGAAAAACCTAGTATTTTATTATTATTATTTTTTATTTCGTTATCATTTTTTTGTATCGAAATCCTTGTACAAAAATGTCGACCAGTCATTTTTTGAATCAGAATTCGCCTCTAGATTTTTCAGAATGACACCTAACTTTTCTAGATTCTCAATAGTTTTCTTATAAAAATGTGAAAAACTACACAACACATGACAAAAACGACTTTAAAACTATAATTTTTTAATTTTACCATTTGTATATTGAAATCAGTGGCGTATTTATGGGGGGGGCCGAAGGGGCCCGGGCCCCTCCCGAAATGAAAAACGCAATTATTAAAAATTGTTATTTTTGACATGGAATATTATGTCTTATGGCTGGGAGTTATTCCGTAAATTTGTCGCGACACCGAAAATGTAACCATGACGTCACGAACGAAATTGT
>JAIPRM010005427.1:0-11034 GCA_025469315.1 Stegophylla sp. TES_Ste_2020 | reverse complement strand
TCGCCGATGTATGCGTATACTTGACCACTAATCTTGGACCTTTCCAGCAAGTCACTATGTTTACAATACTATACTACACACTGTATAAAGTCGATAAACTGATGGTATATGGGTAAACTTTATGTAATCTCGTCATAATTCTTATATCATCTTCATAAACTAAAGTTTCCCAGCAGCAGAGAATCCTAAGCCAATTTTATCAACCAATAAAAGCGTTCTTATATTAGTCATTTCTTATCACTCTATTATTACGATTAGCACTTATAAAATTCGACCGAGGACACGACTCGCTGCGCTCGCAAATTGAAAATATCATCAAATTGCTATGCAACGTGAGGACATTTCGGATTTATTTTATATCATGGAAATACTGCTCTAGTCATAGTCATAATTAAAGTGGAGGGAAAGCTTGAAGTGCTAAATTCACCAAAAAAAAAAAAAAAAACACCCAAAGCCTCACGAGATTTTTTGAAAATTAATAAAGGCATCAGCTATTAGAAGATTTCCCCAATGAATGACAGTCCGTCACAGATAGTTTTCCGCTATTAGGAGACGTCTGTTAGATGAGGTTTTACTGTATATATATATATATAAATCGGAGAAAATGACATAAAAAAATACGGTGTTCGTAAAATAGAACTTTAGCGAATCGGGAAAGGGCCGATCAAACGAGCTTATCGCGTACGTTTCCCGGCGGGTCTTATAATATTATTAATTATTGAGTGCGATTCCATTATTAGTTATTACTTTGCGATCAGTACCGTAGCAATATTTTATTGCGCCTTTGGCAAAATAAAATTTTGCATCCTTTTTCCACCAAAAACTTCATGCTCACTCGCGTTTTTTTTAATTTTTCCATTGAATACTAGTTTTATTTTTACAGTATGTACATTTAACATCAATAACACTATTTTTTTTTATATAAATACTATCAATAAAATAACATTCTGATAACAATAATTTCATAAACTTAAACAAAATAAACGTTCTATTTCGCAATATTTTGTGAACAATATTTTACGCCCTAATCTTATCTAATCACCCTTGGCGATCGACTATGTCGCTAACCTTTAGCTACGGCACTGTTTGCGATATCACGGTCTATTATAATATTCAATTCCAATAATAATATTTGTTTTAAGAATTATAATAATGATAATATCAGTTTACTCAATGAATTATATTACAGTGAAATATATAGTGAATCTTATTATATTTTTTTAAATTTTATCATGTTCATCAATATGGTTTATTAGGGCGTTCTGAAAATCGATGCTTCTGTATAAGTGTATCTATGAAATATACCTAATGTAAGTTCAGTACTTAGGTAAATAATTGAACAATAACTCATATGCGTGGGAAAAAAGAATTCCGATAAAAATAAACCGTATTGTTTCCAGAACTAATCGAATAAATTAGTTCCGATGCATCGATGGCAATACACAAACGCCAAATAAACGAACAATAATTTTATATTACACAAACTCGATGTATTTACACTCTGAACATACTTGTTGCTCATTAATAATGCTTTTTTTTTTCACTAGATACAAACATATTTTTATGATTAAAAACCAGTGTAAAGATGATGCCGTCGGAATATGTTTTCGAGTTTATATTAAAATCACATCAATTTCGTGTACGCATGGTCTATACGGTAGGAATAAAATAACAGTTTACGTATCACATAAACCCGTTATAAATATTATGACTTTAGCCGTAATATTATTCGCTGTATATAAAAAAAAAAAAAAAAAAAACGTATTAAAACTATTTTAAACTAGTGCGGGTAATGTATATTCTTATACGAGTATTTATACGGTATCGTCAGTACATATTGGGATGATACGTGTACCATTATCGTGTGGTTAATGTGCCACATTAATGATTTTGATCCATAAAATGAGTTTACGATTGAAAAATTATTTTAGTTGAATAATAGAAAACCACTGCGGTCGCTCGTAACTATAATATAAACAGAATTTTATTCGCATGCATTAAAAATGCTTATGTGTTAGTACAGTGGTCGGCTAAAAGAGCCTAAGATCAACTGTTACAACGTTATAATTTTTTGAGAGCAAATTTTGTTTTTTATAGAACCGTGAGTTTAGAAGTTGATTTAAATCAACCACTAACTTACTTTGTACGATAGATGTTTTTCGCTTCTAGGGTGAGATACACCTGTGGGTATATTAAATATTAAAAATAAAATAAAAAATAAAAAAAAATGATAAATTAAGGAACTTAAGCTATAATATAATAATGAGTGTCAGTTTAAATACAAAAAATAAATTATATATAACATTAAATATGTAGAACAGAAAAAAAAATCGTTTGAAAAAAAAGGATCACAAAATTTAAATGATTTTCATATATTAAAAATCTTTATTCAGCTAAATATTGTTCATATTATTGTCAATCGATATTAAAATTTTCATAAGTTTGAATTAAAAAAAAATTAAAAAGTGTATTTGTTCAATTTTAGGTAGTTCTTCAAACAGTGAAAAATGTTGTGTCCTTTCTATTGTAGTTTATGATAAGCAAATAGCTCGCTAGCCACGGTTTACCGACCACTGTGTTAGCAAGTCTCAAAATGAAAACAAATAGTTTGTACATTATTCAAAAAAGTGCTCGGATTAGTGCGTAAATCATGTTAATTATGCGCCAAGAAAAAAAAATCACCGAAAATTTTTCTGGAATCTATTTTAGTAGTTATAATTTCCAAACTAATATTAAAAATATAAATTTTCACTTATTATTGTTTTAAGTTCTTGATATAATGATCTGATAATCGAATATAATTTTATTTATATGTTATGTCAAACAGTCCCCAGAAAATCTTAAATATCATTGGTCGATGTAAAATAAATACTTTTTTCAAATATAATCCTCACAAGACATTTAATTCTTAATCTGGTTTACCAAAATATTTCTCAAGTGTTTTTCACCTGTAGACAGATTGTCTTAAAATTTGACTGAATGTATAATATTTACATGCTTTTAAATTTAGAAAATTCCCAAATTACTGTTAATTTCTAACAAACGCTGCAGTTTCTTTTTACACAATTTTTTAACAATTTATCGTTTATTAATAATTCCACACACCTACCTAGTGTATCCCACCCCAGGAACTAAGAGTAACCATGGCGCAAAATATGCACTTTTGTTATATTTAAGACACATTTTCGAGATGAAATATCATACGTCATCACTAATGTACGACGTTAGATATTTAAACTTTCAACGATGTTTGTCGGCTATTCTCGCGACACCGCATTACAAGGAGGGACCGGTATGTTATAAAAGTAAATACTTAATAAAAAAAAAAATATATGAATACGAATAAAGCAGTAGTTGTGTAGCATAGAAAAAAAAATCGACCGGTTCTGTATAATATGAAACATATATTTATTTCAACCACTGATTGGCATGTTTATGATTAATGGACTTTCGTGCTATTGGTGACAGTCTCTAAACAATATGTACATATATATTAAGTCGTTGAAACCTCAGACGATATATTTATGTATATTCAGACACGAGTATGTATATCAACCGGTCCATTGCCAATCCACTGCTGTGGTTAAATTGTATGGTAAAATATACGAAAAACTGCGCGTCTTGTTTATTATAATATAATAATACACTAACCTGTACACACACACACACACACTCAAGTATTATACGTTATATGTTATGTGTTACGTAAATACGCGAACTCAGTTTTTTTTTTTCACGCAAACATCATCGCGTCGTCACACACAAGCATTTGCCCTTTGTGAAACGAATGAAGTTTTTTAATTTAAAAACGTCATTCCGTTTTGTGCGTCGATATATTATTATGTACCCACCTGCAATATGACTGTGCGTATTGAAACGTGTCGGCGCAAAGTGGCAGTCGGAAAACTTTTTGACGACTACGACGCGAACATAAGTATACACTTATACGTTTTATATAATATTTTATTTTATAACCGAATTCGCGATCATACACACACACACACAGGTTACAATGTCAATTATAGATAACATTAATAGTGTAATGACACAGAATTATTGAAATTCCATCCATTCTGTGGTAATGTAATAATAATAATATGCTCGTCCCGAATGGTATGAAGTCAGAGACTGAAACCTATTAAATTTTTCGATTCCAATTTAGGTTTTGGTTTTAAATTATTTTTTTAAGGGTTTCAACTCCAGTTTTTTTAAAAAAATAAAGTTTCTAGAACTGGTCATGTTAATAAATATTTTTAGAAAAAATAATTGATATTTGGTACTGTTATAGAAGGAGAATATATTATAGCATTTTAGATTTTTAGTAGAGCGAAAAGTCTAGTGTTTTCTCAATGATAATTATTTTTTTTTTATTCCATTTTTTCTTGCACATGATTTTATACAGTATATATTATAATATACTATATTTTATGCAGTATATATATAATATATTTGTCCAAACATCTTGACCAGTAAATTTTTGAGTTAAAATTTTTGGTACTTTTGAAAATTTTTCTCAATAGTTTCTCCGAAATATGGGAAAAATTTGACATAACGCCTTTAAAATATTAATAGAGACTGAGTAGAGCGAAGAAGTTAGTGTTTTTACAATATTAGATATTCACACCATTGAAGATTTATTTTAATTATGGAATCTGAATAAATAATAAATTGATTCAATGCAATAATATTCAGCGCGGCCAATATCGAAAAAAATATGTATTTATAGATTACATATATTATATATTTAACCAAAAAACTAAATAATTAGAGGTAATACGTTCATCGAACATCGTAATTGGATCTTTGAGTTAGTTACTGATAGATAGGAAGGGTTATATTTTTTAATACATAAATGGTCATTTGTAGTTATGTTCAGTCAAAAAAGATATACATATGTATATATACAATCGAACTAGTGGTGGCTCGTCAGGGAGGTCTTTGAGACTGCAACTCTCCATTAAAAAAGTAGTAACACAATAAAATTATTTGAATAAAATTAGATCAAAATGGTAAAATCATGGTGATAATTTATTTTTAATTGAGTAAAAGTAAAAATTTATCTCATACAATGTTCTTGCACTGGTTTAATATTAAATGCTTGTTTTTAGATTATCTCCATTTTCCTTTTACCTTAGCCATTAAATGTGGAAAATAACGATGAAATAGTAACTTCTTACAGGCACTTACAAAGGAAAAATTCAAATATATTCTCCAATGTATAAAAATTCTTAGAATATACAAAAGATTGTTAAAAAAATAATAAAAATAATAATAAATAAATGTTTGAGCAAAATCAATCTTTTTAAGTCTGTTCTAGAGATAAGATTCAACCTCCTCTGAAAAAAGTCTCAAGTATACCACTGTTAGAAATTCATCAATTTTTATATTATATTCATTTAAGAAATTTCTTGAGATGTCTAAAAATTTCTTCTAAGATATTCTCAAAAATTAATTTTTTGAAATTGTAACATCACTAGTACCACTTAAATGAACAAATATCTAAAAAAGCATTATATTATTTAACTTTGCATTTTATTTGAACGCACGTACGTAAACGATTATTATACAGTACCCGAATTAATAAATTTCCAAAAAAAAAAATTTTTGTTGTAAATTACACGTGGTGTTAAAGTTTATCCCTACGCTATGGTATGCGACTACCTATAATGCGTAGAGTGTATTCTTTTTCGTAGTCACAATAGCTATATATATATACTGGGTTCGAAACAATTTGACGAGTGTATTTTTATGCGCTGTCTTGTCGGGATAGTGGAAAAAATCAATCGGTTTTATATGCTGCTTCGTCACACTACATTGTAATAGACCATAAATCGAAAATGAAATGGCCTTTAAATAGGTGACATGACAACGTTTGGAATCGCCGTTGGTGATCTATAAATAATATGACTAGAAGGATGGGCGGTCAAAAACGCCGCACGAAGGAGAAGAGCACTTTGATGAAAATATTTGCTCGAAATCTTTCCGAATAGTTTCACCACTTCGGAATCGTTTATTGAATCCAATAGCAATTTTGACGACGGAATAAAACGAAAAACCACTATAACTACGTGCCTTAAACACCACTACTGTCCTCGTCGCCACTTCGATTGTCACTAATCGTCGTCATGACGCCACTGCCTATTATCCCTTTTTAACTCCTTTGACATACACTATTCTGTATTCACAACAAATTATCTCCACCCAGCGATCAAACATAATACCTGCTTCGTACATCATAAACATGCACAGACATCAAGTCATGGGATCATACAGGTCCTTTTAACGTTTTATTTATTTTTTTTCTACAATCCAAGCTTTCAAAAGAGTATTCGCATACTTTATATTTCAGGCATCAAAATCGATTGTAAATAAGTTTTGTTTAATAATTTATTTTCCAGCTGAAATCCTCATTGAATTGTAATCATCTATTAATGTATAAATGCTCAAGAGCTAGTATACATAATATTATATCTACGTATGATATTAAATAATATGTTAACATTTATTGTATAGGAGAAACTAAGATAAACTGACATCTAAAGAAAACGTGTCAAATAATTCTTATAATAAATATGTCAAATAAGGTTGATTGTGTACTATATTGTATTAGACAGTTATAATCAACGGAGTTATAATTCGGAAGCAGCATTTGCCCTTGTAATCCTCTTGAGCATTCCTATATTATCATTTTTCAGCAATGCTTTATTGTCTTAATATCGTATATATTAATGGTAATTTCGCCCACTACTTAAACTAATTGGCCTGCATGACACTAAGTGGCCTGTTGATCTCATATTGCATTAAAAATTACAAAATTTTAATATATTTTTTCTCCTTAATAACTGATCGATTTATTTAATAATATGTCGATTTTCGTTAAGACGTAAACATAATATAATATATACAATATACATACAATGTAACCTGTAAGTAATACAATTTAATATCTAAAATTTAAAAATTATTTGTATTATTTTATATTTATATCACGACTGGAGATAAACAGGTGGTTTTACAATTAACCATATTGTTAAACGAGTCATGATTCAATAAGAAAATAAGACCGTAATTATTTAACCCCTCTTCATGCTTTGTTGGACTATACTTTCCATTCAAAAATGAGTTCGATTGTATTTATGTTAATTCACAAGTAGACAGAACAATGTAAGACGGCAATTGAGTTAAGGAAACAACGTGCGTAAATATAAAACAGTCTGCGAGCGAAGCGGCCGGTTTTTTTTCAGTTCTTTGTATAGGTCACAAATTTTGCTTCCTTCCACCCCATGCGCCGATCAAACGTCACTAAACAAATCGTAACTGCAGTAGATACGACAAAAGTCAAAATATAAAACATTAAAATAAATAAATAAAAAAAAATACCTGCACTCTGCCGTGACGTGACTCGAGTAGAGCGAAGCGAGTGACCAGTGTAGAAATGTCGACGTGGCCAATTTTTAGAATTTTATCTAACTATTATTTTTATCGATCTTTCAATATTAGTAATTATGTTACACAAATTTACACAATCCTGTTCCCCTGTATGATTCGACAAACACAACATTTTTTTTCTATGTATCATTTTTTACTTCTTTTTTTTATATATTAATTATCACTATGATATTACGCTACAGCAAATAAAATAAAAAGTAATGTATAGGTTACATTTCTTTTTATTTTGAAGCTCAAATTTTCAAATTTGAAATTTTATATTACAATTTTAGAAAAATTTCAAATAGCCATTTTGTAAACCTGATATTTGGGAAAAATTTAGTGATAAAATATCTTATAAAAGTTTGGTAATCCAATTATTTTCAACTTTTTGAAAATATAAATTAATTTTCACATAAGTACACGCATTGTTCAAGATTCAACATTATATACAAAAAAATTTTAATTTTCAAAAACCATAATAAATAAATGGTAAAAACTATAAGAAAATATTTTATAACCAAATTGCTTTTTAAAAAATCAGATTTTCAAAATGGCTATTTTAAATCTTTTCTAAAACTGTACCTGTAGTATGAAACTTTAAATTTGAAAATTTGAGTTAAAAAAATTGTACACGTCATTGCTGTAGCACAATACTATAGTAATAATTTAAACAAAAATAAATTTAAAATTATTAATAGGACAATAGTTATTACATTTGTCAAGTCATACTGGGACACCCTGTATAAATAATATTATAAAGCTATATTTTTACATTACCACTGCCAGTATTCCGATATTCGCTTGCCACGTTCTTACGTTTGCACGTACACCTAGGTAGGTAGAAAATGTTTTCAAATTTTAAATATTTTATTCGAACCGTGTTACGGTCAAAGACTAATTAATGCGATACAGCATATATTATTAGGGTACATACGCCACCAAAGTGTTATTTATAAATGACCGGAACAAAAATATGCGCAATTTAATTATTTTTAATTGTAATTGTTTTTTCCCGGTATAACGTTGAAAAATCGTTAACATTTTGTATTTACTGTTGCATAACGCGCTTGTCAAAATTAACTATAAACTATTCATAGCGTATTCTCTTTTTTTAATGAACTCAAGTATGCATACGTGTATTACGATATCATTAAAGACGGCAAATTATAACGTACATATGAGCACTTTTTTTGTTGTTGTTGTTGTTGTTGTTATAAAAAATTAAAAGGAAAAATAAACGGACGAAAAAAAAAGAGGTAGACTAAACTCGGTGGAAAATTGATCGGTGTTTTTGTCAAATGTGTCCTTGGAAGGAAATTTGATATAGATTAGCATAGTTAATAAAATTTAATTATCTCATTTACGCGCTCCACGTCGATTTATCAAACTGACGCAACATTAGACTCATAATAGAAACAGATGTCAATGAAGATTTTCAAAAACAAGCGTCAAAGACAAATTAATTAAAACAAAAATTCTACACCGAATACTTGTTTTACATTTAACACATTTAATCCATTAATAACGTGACATAATATTATCACTCCATCCACGGTTTAATTGCCCCACACACACACACACACACATAATATTATAACGTATACACTTAAACCTATAATATATTATGTTTATTTATTTTCGTTTCGTATACGCGTGTCACTTCAAACTGTCGTCCAGCAGTAAATAAAGCGAAATTCAAATAATCATAATGTAGTACTTATCTATAAAGTGCGTCGTTAACATATTATTGTTATTAGTTCACCCAAAATAATTGTTTGTCGAGTTCACACGAATTATTGTTTATTAATTAAACTGAAATCGAGTGTTCTCTTTGAACAATCCATTCTCCCCAACAACGACCAATAATTGGTTTTGTTTCATAGAATTTGACAATATCATAATTGTTTCAATAGGTTTTCATGCGTTCCATAAACTATTCGAACTCCACGAGCTACTAACGTACCCACGTAAAAACGTGATACCGTCACATAAATATTTACTCAGTGTCTTTATACTTTTGGTTTTTGATATTCATTCCAATTATTTAATTTGGAAACTGATCTGATAAAAAATAAATAAATGTTAATTATAATCTTTATACTGCTAAAAGTGAAATCTCGTAAGATTTATCAATTCCGGTGGAATTAGATCCACACTGCATTAATGAATACGTAGTGTTCAATGTACAAAGTTTGACATTAACGAGTTTCAACAAAGTTAAAGTTAAGTGAAAAAGTTACTTTTCACAAGTTATAAAATGCGTTACTTATTTTTTTTTTTTTTGTAACTTCTGACTTAACAAGTTAATTTATTCTATGTTACCTATATAATCACCAATCAGTAAATTCGTTTTATAGCAACGTTGAATTATTTTTTCCTAAATTAAATCTCATTAATTTAAAATATATCTTATACAAATTATTATTTTTGGATGGTTATAAAACTATTGGTTTTAAAACATAATCTGTTTATATACTTTAGCAGTTGAGCTGTTAAACGTATTATAAATCGTAAACTGTCAAAATGTTAAATACAAAAGAATACTAAAATTCATAAATTCCAGTAGGGAAACCACGCGTATACGGGGTGATTCATTAGGCACAATCACCTACTTTTTTGCATGTAAAACACAAAAATTTGTTTTTTTTTTTAATATTTAAGTTGCTATAAAAACTGTATTTTTCATTACTTTTTTTGGTATTACTCTAAGTTCTGAGATAACGCCAACTTTTTTCTCCAAATAGCAACTATCTAATTCAACTACAGAATTTTATTTGGGTAATTTTTATGTGAATTTTTATGCACTGAAATCAAGTTTCAAACCAATAGTTTTTTAATTATTATAATTTAAGTATTAAGCTTAGGTTAGTACTATATACTGGTATTAAGTTTACCCTATTTTTGAATATAATAAAATCATTTTGAACTCAGTAATTAAATATTCTATTAATAAAAAAAGACAATATTCAGAAGTAGTTTTTAAAATTCATAACTTTCAATACAATTGCACAGACTTCTGAAAATAGTATCACTATAACCTCACGAGAACTTAATGGTCTAGTTAAACATCGTTTATTTAATGAAATATCATTTATATACATTAATTACTAACGATAAAGTAAATTGTCTAGAAATATTATCTAAAACAAAATTTCAACGATTTTAATTTTATTTATAATAATATTTAAATTTGTTATTATTATTATATCTAAGCTCTCCCTCTCTCTCTTTGCATATTTTATTTTATTCTATATTACATTTTTAACTATTTAAGATTAATATATATATTAAAATATTTGTTTTTATTTTTTAAGAACTAAATTTTTCTAATTCAACTATTAGTTCGAATTTTGATTTCAATATATTAATATTTAATGAAAAAAAAAAGGTGTACATGCTAAATGAATCACCCTGTATATGTCACTTATTGTGTTTTGGTGTAGATTGTCAATATTAAGTAAAAAAAGCTGGATATACTTCGCACGATGGGTGGGATTCTCTTGACGGGTGTATTTAATTTTAAAGAAACGATAAATCATTTCTTCAATAAAACGATTCTGAGCGAGGGAAGTTGATAATATAAAAAAAAAATGTTAGAAAAAT
>JAIPRM010005426.1:0-20598 GCA_025469315.1 Stegophylla sp. TES_Ste_2020 | reverse complement strand
AGTTTCGATCAGTAACTTTATAGATCCAAAATCGAACCCAGATGGTACTTTTGAGAGGTCATTTTTCGAATTTCTCAATATTTTTTTTAATAATGCGAAAAAACTGAAAAAAAATTTTCAAAAAACGTGTGTGTGTGTGTGTGTGTGTGTGTGCAAATCGCCAAATAATATTATATTACGTAATAGTGTTTACACCGATCCCAAATTTAATAACGTTCATTGTGACATGGTGTCGAGGCACGGGCATAACGAGGGTGGGTTTGTATTATGCGTTCACTGTTCAATATTCTATTCATAAATATAATAATAAATGTATCATAACACTTGTATTTTGCTGGATAAAGTGTTGTTTATTACTTACTCTTGGTTGCCCTCATAGAAAAGATATACTCCATAAGTACTATAATATAGTATATTATATTATTATACGTATATTATATGATACACTATACAGATTTTGACTAGTGATTGAATGATAAAAATAAGACGTGAGATACAATATTTTTTTATTTAAAAAAAGTAGAGTAAAGTAAAGCAAAGATAAATAAATTAAAATGAAGTTGAATGGTCCGAGAGTAAAAAATGGTTGTATTTTGCGAGTCCGGATACCTAATTAATTTTCGTGCGTACGGCTTATTTATATTGAGTACCCACTATGCCACATACATGCGCGTCTTCGCAAGGCCACACTATGTATATGTGTGTTATTAGTGTGTGTTATTAGTTTATTAGTGTATTTGTTGCTCAATCAGAAGTGGTCAAAGAACAGATTTTCTTGCTGCTCAAATTCAGATGATCTACACGTGGGGTGTGTGTGTGTGTGTGTGTGTGTGTGTGTGTGTGTGTGTGTGTGTGTGTGTCATAGGAGTGACTTGGACTGTTTTCACGTGGGGGCAAAAACATTTTTTTTTTTCAAATCTCCACATATACACATTCATTACCTTATTTGAATTTATATTTTCCATATTTTAATAAAATTTTCGCTTTTCTATGAAACTATTTTATCACATTTACTACATTTTTCGTTAGACTCATTTTGAATAGAAATTTTCTGACATATGTAAACTGTAAGTTTTATACTTAACAATTTTGATTAAATAATAATAATAATAATAGGTAATTACGTATTATTTTTTAACCATTATAAATATTTATAATTTTATAAAAATGAAAAATAAATTTTGAAGTTAACGACTTTTATCAAACTTAAAACCATTGCATCTTATTTTCTTAAAAGACAAGGCCGAATTTACGAACGCATTAACTGTTATTTAAAACACTCGAATTTTTTCAACATTTTCTTTTTTTTTTTTATTTATTTACATTGGAAAAATTCAAATAAAGTAAATATTTGACTATATCCTACCTTCCAAGAACGAATGAATAAATCGGAGTGTTTTAACGTTTTTGTTGTCAACTTTTGGTTTTATGAACTCAAATTTACACATATACAGTTATGGTTACCTCGAAAAAATGAAATAAATTCTTGTATTTTTACGTTCAAGGACTATTCGTCCGTAATCGAAGTACGCCCAAAATCAAGAGGCATCCATAGCTACTCCAAAGTCTAGCCCCATTTAGGCATACATTATTTCATTATTATTTTATAAGAATAACATAGTTAATTAGTAATGTTTATAACAATTAAGTAATAGATTTTTATATTTTTTTAATATTAATTACAGTTCCTTTGAATGTTTTAATGCTTATGTAGGTAATATAAATCAGTAGGGGGCAATGCCCCCACCAATTGTTTACCGTGGGGACAGTTGCTCCCTCTCGCCCCCATCAAGTTACGCCTATGGTGTGTGTGTATTATTTTACGAATATATTCTAGCATGGAGAAATAGTTGGCTGTCTGTACACCACATATTATAATGAAATTGTGAGTTTTTATTCATTATGTTACATAATATTTAAAATTTATACATATAATTATATTTTTTAATTACAGTCACAAAAGGTACTAATTAATTATTTTTTGATTCTGAGTGAAGCAAAAAAGTTAGTTTTTACAATGATATTTATTTTTTAAATAATTTTTATATGTACACATTTTCTTAAAAAAATACTTATCCAAAAGTTTCGACCAGTTTTTTTCTGTATCACAATTCACCCCTAGATTGTACTTTTAAGAGGCCATTTTTCGAAATTCTCAATAGCTTATTCAAAATTTGGGAAAAATTACCCAAAATTTGACAAAAAAGATGTGGAAGCTATCTTTTATTAATTCAAACTTTATCAAAATTCAAATGTATATGGACAATAATAGATATGAAAAATATTTTGACGTAAGATAAATTTGAAAATGTAAAAATAAATTTGGACATTTTTTTTAATATTTTTTTTTTCTTGTTCAAATTTTTTTCTGCACACAGTTATTAGTGAAATATAGAATTGAATGAATAAAATAAAATAATTTTTTTTTTTTGTTATAATAACAAACTTGATACTTTTTAAGTAAAACGGTCTTGAATAAAATGAATCGTCTTATTGAAGGAATGATTTATCTTTATTTTTTAAATAATTCAATACACCCACAAAAGTATACTACTCGAGGAACGAAGAACACCCAAAGTGCAAGTATGTCCTTTTTCTTTTCTTTTTTTTATTGAGCTGTACCGATCAAATAAATGAAATGTTTTATAGTGAATTAACTAAATAGATTGAATTTGAGAAAAGGAATTCGTTAACATAAATATAAATATAGTTTTTGTAAATATACAGTGTATACAATGAAATATCATTTGTACTTACTTAGTATATATATACAATATTACATAATTAAATATAAGAGTGAAACAATAGCGCGTTCAAACGTTTACATCGATGGAATTAAAAATATTACTAATATTTTATAACCTAAAATCCCATAAACATTGTACCCAATTATTACTTTTATTAGGTGTATAATAATCGTTTAATGATACATTTGACATAAATTATCGTTTAGACGGAATGCAGGGCAAATCAATTGAAAACTGGTCTGTCCCCTAAAATACGTGATGAGTGGCAACCTTGTTTGTCAGGTACATATTGTTACATAATATAAAATAAAGTAAATTAATCAATCAAATCAAAAAAAAAGACAAATGGACAAATTTTGAAGAAAAAAAAAAATGTATATAATCATTTTCCCAATACGATGTACGACAACATTAGATTTTAGAAATTTTATATTTTATATTATATATATATATATGTATTTAATACACTAACATGCCATCACTCACTGCTAACCCAAAGCATGGGTAAAATATAATGGAAAATTTTAGTTTAAATTGTGTTATAAAACGTTCTAAAAAAAAATAATAATATCTATACACATAAATTATTATAATTTATATTATATTCTTCCAAGCGTTTCCAGATGTAAAGCGACCACACGGGGTTCAACTCAAACGACGGGCACTGCCAAGCAGGTGCTCTTGGTCGCAATCTCAGAGGTAGAAGAGGAACCCCATTCTCCTCACGATGCTTTATTCGGATATTTCAGATATTTAACCCATATCGAAAAATTCTACCATGAGGGGGGTAAATACCTGAAGGTAATAATTGCCTGTTATACCGGAAAACTGTTTAAATTAAAAAACACACTCGCATAGATCAAATGAGTAATCGGTGGGAATCAGAAAACGAAAAATGTGTAACGTTCCTCTATTGACTGGAAAATTTTTTGGTCATATTTTATTTCTATTTTAGATTTTTAGATGAATCGAAGTAGACAGAGATTTTACAATGATGTTAACTTATTCATTTTTTTTAGATTCTGATCGAAGTGAAGAAGCTAGTGTTTTTACAATGATGTTTATTTTTTTTTATTATTGTTTTTTTTATTATTTTTTCTGTGTACAACTTTTCGTATAGAAATACTTGTCCAAAAGTTTCGATTAGTAACTTTTTGAAACTGGATTTGCCTCTTTATTGTACTTTGATAGGTCATTTTTTGAATTTCTCAAATCTTCAATTTTTTTTTTTTGGAAAAAACTACCCTAAATTTGACAAAAACGACTCGGAAATCATCATTTATTGATCCGAACTATATGAAAATTTAAACATAGATAGAATATAATATAAGAAAGATTTTAACACAAGAAAATTTTAAAAATGTGAAAAAAAAATTTTGGACATTTTTCTAACATTTTTTTTCTCATTTATTTTTTATATTATTAACTTCTTTCGTTCAGAATCGTTTTATTGAAGAAATGATTTATCGTTTCTATAAAATTCAATACACCCGTCAAGAGAATCCCAC
Organism: Stegophylla sp. TES_Ste_2020; assembly: GCA_025469315.1. NCBI lineage: Eukaryota > Metazoa > Arthropoda > Insecta > Hemiptera > Aphididae > Stegophylla > Stegophylla sp. TES_Ste_2020. Next base: position 16,343 of record JAIPRM010005426.1, on the reverse strand, counting down.
CCATTGTGCAAAGTATGTTCGGCTTTTTGTTCGTGAAAACACTTTTCGTATAGAAATACTTGTCAAAAAATTTCAGTCAGGTACGTTTTGAATCAGAATTAGATTTTAATTGGCAATTTAAACATGTCAGTTTTGTATAGTTCTTTCAAATTTGGATGTAACTACCTAAAATTTGACTAAAAAGACTCGGAAACCCTAATTTTTACTTCCAAACTTTATGAAAATTTAAATATAGATAGATAAAAATATGAGAAACATTTTGGTGCAAGAAAATTTTGAAAATGTAAAAAAAAATTTTGGACATTTTTCTAACATATTTTGTTCTCATTAAATGTCATTTAAATTGTTATTTATTAAATAAAAAAAAGTAAGGGAAAGACAAGAGAGGTGTACATACTCCACACCACAGATATTCTTTACTCTTTGGGTCGGATATTCTTGGTGAGTGTGTTGAATATTATAACTATTATTATTCTTTATATTATTAACTTCCTTCGTTCACAATAGTTTTTTTGAAGAAATGATTATTTGTTAAGTTTTATTCACCTACCAAGAGTATCTGATCCGAGAAACAAGGAACAGAATAGTCGCGGTGCAATGTATTTCCGACTTTCTTGTCTATATTTTTCTTTTAATTTTATTCTCTAACTTCCTTTTCTCATATTTTTTTCCCTGTTTCCAGTTATCTTTCCTGAGAATTAATTTTTTTTTCAATTATCACGTATAAACTAAAGCTCTTCTTAGAATCGTTTTATTAAGCAAAAGATTTATCGATTCTTTAAAATTTAATACACCCACTAAGTCCCATCGGATAAGTGAAGAATACGCACCCACGTGTGTTCGTGCATGCGTGCGTGCGTGCGTGCGTGTGTGTGTGTATGTGTGTGTGTGTGTGTGTGTGTGTGTTGTGTATTTGTTTGTTATATTTTCTTTATGAGTATATTATAGGATAAAAGAATCTTACTGTTAAGCCAAAAGGGCTAATTTATTATTATTAATCCTATCATTTTGTCCTTATATATATAGTATATATCTATCACTATTTGTTTTTTGTTTATTGTTTACAGTATGTAAATAAAATATCATAATACTCTTAAATGAATGTTAAGGAAAGAGGTTTCTTTGAAATATATATTTAAATGAGAAAAATTATTCTCATAATAATTACGTTTAGAAATTTAATAAATTAAAAATATTTTTTGAGTGTAAACACGTGAAAATTCTCAATTATTTATTTTTTTTTTATGCAATTTCCGGTTGTACCTAGAAAAAGATTAAAAAAATGACATTAATTTTAGGGAACTGATGAATCGGAATAAATCAGAGAAAAGGAATTCATCAATATAAATATAAATCTAGTCTATGTAAATATACAGTGCATACATTTTAATAGCCTTTGTACTCTCATTCGGTTTATGAATATAATATTAAATACGTGATATTATAATGGCTGAAACAATAACATGTATCTTAATCGTTTAAATTCTCAAAATTGAAAACATTACACATATTTTGAATAAAAGTGATAAAACTGAAATACAAAGGAAAACATCAGAACATTTTTCTACGTTTCACATACAAAAGTATGCTATTAAAAATTGTGAAATTGCTTTCAATATAATGTATTGCACGTATCGTTTCAAATTGTCTAACACCTATGGGATGAATTGCGAAATGAGATATCAAATTTGGTAATCTAAACGCCGTCAATCAAATTCGGTACACGTTTATCCCCAGTGTTTTTTAATTTGCGTGCGTGCACGAGTGTGTGTGTATGTGTGTGCAAAACACACTCGCGAATGACAAATAAATAAACAAATATATTAAATATTATATTTTTATGAAAAAAACTTAAAGGTACCTTTACGTGTGAGAACAAAAATTGATATTTCTTTCGAATGGCGAACACAATAAGAGGACCATACGTGCGTACGGGACACCCGTATCCCGTGGCGTTCACTTATATATATATATATATATATATATATATATGTATAAACCGAAGCGAATCACACAGTAATTTATGAGCATGGGTCTCGCGCATTTATACGGCAACAAGTCGTTATGAGCACAGCATTCCACATCACCGCACCTGCCACCACCACGCACACGTACATACACACTGCAACGTAAACAAACACACACACGCGCGAGTAGATGTTTATCCAAAAAACGTCTCTTGGCAATTTATTAGGGTGGATTATTGCCGTGTCGAATCTGGTCGGTCACCTCGTCTTTTTATATACATATATATATATATACTTATATATATATATATGTGTGTGTGTGTGTGCTTTTAAATAAACGAGTGTATATATATATATATATATATGTACGTAGAATATATCTGTGCTGCCGATCTCACCTGACGCGAACAATACACGCGCTGTTGAGCGATTTTACCTGGTTTTATACGAAGAGATGGGGTGGGGTGGGGTGGAGGGGGTGAGGTAAAAAAAAAAAAAATAATAATAAATAAATAATAATGACAAGCACCTTAGTGCGCGGAGGAGAACTCGACCCCCGTATTGCCGTGCAACCCCGTGCGTCGCGTTCCCTTGCCGCAAACTACCTGTTGTTACGGCGCGGTGGTGGTGGCGGCGGCCAGCGAGGTTCGCGCGCGTTGTGTGTCCTCGACGCGCGCCGGACCACATGCGGGGACGGATCCACGCTTGACCGCGGTAGGAGGGTAGGGTCTGTGCGGGGAGAGGTGGGAGGAAGGCAGCGGCGTTGGCCGTCGCAGCGCGTCCCGTGCGCAGCAGTCGTGTTTGTTCCGCGATCCGAACCCGACGTAGACGTGTCGTGTTACGAGCAACCGGTTCGCCGACTTCGTCCGATTTCGTGTTCGCGGACAAAAAAAAAAAAACGGAAAACGACATACGCCTACGTACGTGCCGGCCACGTGTTATTGATCGTCGCGATTCCCGCAAAACCGGTTCGTCCGCGCAGGGCCCTCCAGAGCCGAACGGAGCATGGGCAACGCCACGTACAGACACCCGGCCGCCGCCAATGTCGCCAATATGGTTCAGCAACCCGTCGACTGGAATCACGCCGCGTACATGACCCAGGCCAATAACGGTGGACATCATCGGGCCCAATCGGGCATGACCCGTGCCGCGAACGCGGTTCAACAGCCGATCGACATGAATCACGCCGCGTATATGGCCCAGGCCAATAACGGTGGCCATCATCGGGCCTCGTCGCGCAGGGCACGTGCCGCGAACGCGGTTCAGCAGCCCGTCCACACGAATAACGCCGCCGCATACATGGCCCAGGCCAATGACGGTGGTCATCATCGGGCCTCGTCGCGCAGGTCTCGTGCCGCGAACACGGTTCAGCAGCCCGTCCACACAAATCACGCCGCCGCATACACGGCCCAGGTCAATAACGGTCATCAGGTCGCGGGCGGGGCACACGTCGCGAACGCGGTTCAGCCCTTTGACTGGAATCACGCGGCGAACGCGGTTCAACCCTTTGACTGGAATCACGCGGCGAACGCGGTTCAACCCTTCGACTGGAATCACGCCGCGAAAGCGGTTCAGCCCTTTGACTGGAATCATGCCGCGAACGCAGTACAGCCCTTCGACTGGAATCGTGCCGCGAACACGGCCCAGACCGGCACCAGACACCACCGGGCCTCGGGCAGGGATCGTCGGTCCTCAAACAGGTCCCAAGTCGAGAAAAAGAACCGCGAGAACGTCGGACACCACGTCAAGAGCAGGGAACAGAAGGTGGGCAACGATCAGGCCGCTGCAGTTACGGCCCAGGCCATCGAACGTAGTGACGTCCCAAACGGGGTGCCGGCCACTAACAGGTACGAGATCGTCGACTGGAAACACGCTGGTGGACTAGGTGACCAGGCCTACGAAAAGTATCTGGCCACCACCGGATCAAATCTCGTCGACAAGATCCAGTACGTCAACGGGGTGCTGTACATCAACGGGATCCAGTACATCAACGGGGTCCAGTACGTTAGGTCTAAGTTCGTCAACACGTCACCGGCCGTAGTACCCGAGGTCCAGGCGGCCGCCGACGACAAACAGGCCGTAGCCCCGGTGGCCCAGGCCGCTGATGCCGGACAGGTAGCGGTCAATCCGAAGCGAGGTGACGCTTCGACCAGACCGATTTACCGGCGTCCCGCACCACCCGTGCCCGCGATCGCCCCGGTGACGAGGCCGTCTCCGGCTGTGATCCCGGCGACGAGGCAGTCTCCCGCGACCAGCCAGGCGACGAGTCAGTCTCCAGCCGCGACCAGTTGGTCTTCTTCCGCCACGTCCCGGACGACCAAGCGGTCTTCCGGCTCGTCCGGGGAGTCCAGGAAGTCTCCCGCGACAACACCGCGTCCTACTAAAGGCATCGGGTCCGCCGTCTCTCGCATGTTGGCCACTGTGGGCAAAGCGTTCACCTCGTCGCAGCCGTTGCCGAAGACGGTGCCATCGACCGGGACGGCAAGCACGTCGACCGGGATGACGAGCGGGTCGACCGGGACCACAAGCCCGTCACCCAGGACCATGAGCCCGCAGCCCGATCTCAGGGACCCGCTGGTAGAGACCATGATGTACCCGCACACCGCGTCGCACCAGACGTTGATCGACAGGCTGATGTGCCCGGGCGGCGGATTCGCGGCCGTCAAACTGTGTCTGGTCGCCGGGCCGGGCGCCGGGCACCGGGTCAACAACGGCCAGTGGTGCTCGGTGAACTGTCTGCCTCCGGCGGCCGCGCCGCACGACATCAAGTACGTGGTGCGCCAGTCCAAGTCGCTGGTCGCGTTTCGCCACTGGTTCAGCACCCAGCGGTGCGACACGTGCCAAAAGTACTTGGCCCTCGGCATCCAGCCGCAGATCGTCGACAAAATGGGCGATCCGTCTCCCGACATCGATTGGCCGATACCGAAGGCCTATCCCGAGCTGTGGACCGAGGAGTTCATGTCACAGGTGGTGCACGACTGAGAACAGCTTATTCGTCCACAGGTATACTCTTAATTATTATTAATCTCTCTCGGACGACGCGAATGAAATTCACATTTTAAACGTCACATATAATTGTTTTATTATTATTATTATTATTATTTATTTATTTATTTTTTTTTGTATGTTTTTTTTCTTGTTTTGCGGTGTGTAGTTAAGGCAAATTCGATAATGTTGGTGTAATTACGTAATTGATCGACACGAGGTGGTTCGTACGTTTAATAATAATTGTAACAAAATATATGCTGTAGGGGAGGAATTCATTTGTGTGAGAGAGAAAATTTCCTATACTATACTAATACGTATGTTTTTGTTTTTTGTTCATATTGAATATTTTTTTAACATTTATTATACCCCACGCATTTTTTTTTTTTTTTACATTTTAATAAAACATTGTGTAATTTTTAAATATTTCAATGGAAATTGAGTAGTTTTTTTAAAAATATTCCATTTAAACTATGCATTTAATTAATTAAGATATTGTGTATACATTCATATATGGATGAAAGTTTTGATGTTTGATGGTTTTTTTTTTTTTTTTTTTTGTATTATTTAGGTATTTTTTAACGTTATATAAACCTCATGTTATAATTCATGACATTTTAAACGATAATGCTGAGTAAAATTTGAATGTTTTAATGCTAATTGAGTAATTTTTTAACATTTCGTTTATATTTCATATTTAATTAATTAAAATATTATTTATACTTTCATTAGTATATGGGCAAATGTTTTGATGTTTTATTATTATAAATTATGATTATGAATTTTTTATAGATTTTTTTGTACATTTTGCGTAATTTTCAACATTATATAAGCCTTATGTTATTATTTTTGACGTATTAATAAAATGCTGTGTAATGTTTGAATATTTTAATTAAAATTGTTTTGTTTTTGAACATTTCATATAAACCAATGTCATTTTTTGATAAAATGTAATTAAACGTAGTTTGATTTTTGAATATTTAATCTGAAGTTATGTATTTATTTAATGTTTCCTTTTAAAACTTGTACTTAACTGATTGATACTACAAGTTTGATTTGAATTTACTGGTAAGAATTAATCAAAGTAATCCTATATGGAAAAAATATGGTTTTTCCGGTATTGATAATGAATGATGTTATTATGATTGTATGGTATATAGTATATTATACTAAGTACCTTACCTGTAAACAAAATATGTATTTCATTTCTTTTATAGTATGTGCTGTTGACAACCAGAATTGAGTTTATCTAGGTACATTTTTATTTAATTTTAATTTATCTAGATTATTGGTTTTTCATTAAGGTAAAAGTTATCGCAGGTAATTAAATTCATAAATAAATGTATGGGTAAATATACTGAATATTGATTATCATTACATAATATATTCATTAGACAAAACATAAATCTTTTTAAATAATAAATTTTGTAGTTAGTCTATTTAATGGGCAAAAAATATTTTTTGATTTATTTGAATTGTTCCTTTAGTACATCATATTAGAGTTTATTTATTTACACAGACTCTAAATATTTTAAATTATTAAAAATTTATTAAAATTAAAATTATTAAATATTTAAAATTTAACATATGATCTCATTCAATACTCATGGAGTTTTTATTGTGTAACATTGTTTAGTGTAAGGTGCCTATTTGTGAAATTAATTTTAAAATTAATTTGTTTTTACCAAAATGCAGGGTTAGGAACAATCACAGTTAGGTATACCAAAATAATTAAAAAAAATACTAAAAAGCCAACAATAGTATCTTCAACATGATAATAGTGATCAAACATAACATGATATAATATTCATTATTTGGAATGGGAAGTTATAGGAATATTTTTGTCTACGAATATGATCTATTTACAGATAGTTGAGCGAATAATTAACTTTTTTATGACCTAATGAGTTCATATTTTTTGTGTTTGTATTTTTAAATATTTTATTAATTTGTTTAAAAAATGCATATTAAGGAACTTTTGTGCATATAAATACATAGTTAGTAAATTTAGTAAAATATGAATACAAAAAAAAAAGCCTGACATACTTCGCACGATGGGTGTACTTCGCACGAGGGTGTACTTCGCACGACGGGTGGTATTCTCTTGACGGGTGTATTGAATTTTAAAGAAACGATAAATCATTTCTTCAGTAAAACGATTTTAAATGAAGGAAGTTAATAATATAAGAAAAAAAAAAATATTCGAAAAATGTCCAAAATTTTTTTTCACATTTTCAAAAAAATTTTTTTTTGTCAAATTTTGGGTGGTTTTCCAAAAAAAAAAAAAATATAAGAATTGAGAAATTCAAAAAATCACCTCTCTAAAATACAATCTAGAAGCGAATCGGGTTTCAAAAAGTTATCGATCGAAACTTTTGGACAAGTATTTCTATACGAAAAGTTATACACAGAAAAAAAAATAAAAAAAAAAGAATAAAAAAAAAATAAACATCATTGTAAAAACACTAGCTTCTTCACTTCATTCAGAATCTAAAAGAAAAAAATTTACAAGTATGAAAAAAATGTAAGTATTAAAATATATAATATTTAAAAAAAAAAACAAGACATAAATCGCACCATGGATATTATTCGCTCTTCGGGTCAGATACTCTTGGTGGGCGTGTTAAAATTTAAAAAATCAATTAATCATTTCTTCAACAATACGATTCTGAGCAAAGTATGTTAATGATATAATGAACAATAATAGTCGTCGTCATTTTCGATACATCCACTAAGAGTATCTGATGCAAGGATCGAAAAATACCCATAATGCGAAATACGTCCGGCTTTCTTCTTCATACTTAACTTTATTTATCTTTTTTTTTACTTCAATTTGCTTTACTTTTTTTTCACTTTATTTTACTTATTTTTATACAATAAATAAAGAAAAGGAAAAAACGACAATTTTACTAGAAATAAAACATTTTGACGATAAAAAAAGCTAGAAAAATTTTACACAACAGTTTTTTTTCACATTTTCAAAATTTTCTTGCGTGAAATATTTCTGAAAATTGCACGATAGAAAAAAATAGTTTATTTCAACTCAAGTTATATAAAACATAAATTGATAGATTCGGTATTTGAAAATTCATCTCGTACAGCTACACATAAAAGTAAATTTAATGTTCTCATATGTTATTGTAGTTTTTGAAATAACCATGTCTTTATCAACGCATATTTATTAAGTACTATACTATGTACACTTGTACACTATGGTTATTAATATATTAATAGGTAGTTAATTTTAATTTACTTATTCCCAAGATTCACCTCCAATTTTATAACATAAATTAAAGTACACATTCTGAACTATAACATGGTATAAAGTTTACTTGCTCATACTTGCACAAACCGGCTTCGCTCAGAATCTAGTATTTTTATAATGATTACTTTTTCGTATAGAAATACTTGTCCAAAAGTCTTGATCAGCAACTTTTTGAAATTGGATTTGCCTTAGATAGTTCCTACTTTAAAGAGATTATTTTTCCAAATTCTCAGTTGTTTTCTCAAAATTTGGGGGAAACTACCCAAAATTTGACAAACACTACTCGTAAACTATCTTTTTTAATTCAAACTTCATGAAAATTTAAATATAAATAGACTTAATATGAAAAATATTGTGGAACAAGAAAATAAAAAAATTTTGAAAATTTGAAAAAATTTTTGGGCTTTTTTTTCTTACAATATTTTATCTCATTAATTATTTTTTCCTATTCTTTAATTATCAGATAAAAAAAAAGAAAATTAGACAAGAAAATCAGACATACTTCACACCACGGGTATTGTTCACACCTTGGGTCAGATACTCTTGGTGGGTTTGTTGAAAATGACAATTTTTATTATTTTTTATATTATTAACTTCCTTCGTTCTAAATCGTATTATTAAAGAAATTATTTAGGGTTTCTTTAAAATTCTACTCACCTACAAAGAGTATCACTCTAATCCGAGGAACGAAGAATACCCGTGGTGTGAAGTATATCCTGTTTTCCTGTCTATAGTTTACTTATGTTTACTTTAATTTATACTTCATTTTATTTTAGTTTAATTTACTTATCTTTGCTTAACTTTACTTTATTTTACTTTTTTCATCTTCGCTTTTAAATAATACTCGACAAGTTGTTGGATTATAGCAAATTTGTGCGTAACTTAGTATGATTGGTACCTCTTACTAAACATAAAATACTCCTTCAAGGGTGCGAAGTTGCTTCGTCATTTATATTACCGAATGGTCGAATGAGTGATGAAGCACAATATGAAGCTGTTCAAACACGTTGTAATCCAATAACAATGCTTATACATTTTGCGCGTCGTCGAATGTAATTCAAAAGCGTACGGTAAAAAACGGCGCAAATATAATTTTTGTCATGTCATAATTCAGAATGTGTACTTAAATTGTAATATAATATTGAAGTAGTTTCTAGGGGTCGAGTTAATTAAATCTAACTATTAATCTATTATGACCCGTAAAACCTAATATTAATACGTAGATAAAGATAAAAAATTTTCAAAAATTTCAATAACACAATATGAGAACATTTAGTTTACTTTTATGTATATGACGTGTACGAGATAAATTCTCAAATATCGAATACATCAATTAATCTTTATATATGGTAAAATTTGAAATAAAAAAAATAAAATATAATACAAAATTTGGAAATTTTACTTTTTGGAAATTTCAAACATTGATCTGTTCCATAATTAAGAAATTTAAAAATATTCTCTTTTTAGGAACATTTAAATAAACATGTAAGGTATTACTTGAAAAAAAATAATAATTTATTCAGTGAACCATTTCGGAAATTCGGCCAGATTTTATCGATTTTGAAATACTAAGAAACACTGCGGCAGCATATGAAAGCGGCTTTGCAAATATTTATCTATCTTGTTCGTACTTTGTTTTATGTACTTTCTATGAAGAGATAAATAGTAACCGACTTTTAGATTCAGTGTCACAGTTTTGACGTCATTATTATTGTAATATTATTCGTCATATTATTTGACGACTCGGAGGCGCACGTGCCGTAACAATTCATAATATCGAGATTCATATTGATAGATTGCGTCCGTCGCGGTTTTCCGGCAATATTTTTCCTAATCAATTTTTAAGGCCGAGCGATAATTTAGATTCTGAACGAAGTAAAGAAGCTAGTGTTTTTACAATGATGTTTATTTATTTATTTTTTCCTGTGAACACCTTTTTGTATGGATCTCTTTGTCCAAAAGTCTCGATCAACAAGTTTTTATAAAACCAGATTTGTCTCTAATTGGTACTTTAGAGATAACAATTTTTGAATTTCTCAATTTTCGAATTTTTTTTTCGAAAAAACTTATCAAAACCTGACCAAAAAAGACTTGGTCATCATAATTTTTTAATCCAAACTTTATGAAAAATTAAACATAGGTTGACAATAATATGAAAAACATTTTCGCGCAAGAAAATTTTGAAAATGTGAAAAAAAATTGGACATTTTTTTAACACTTTTTTTTCTCATTAATTATTTTTTCTCTTTCTTCATTTATTAGATATAAATAAAGTAAAGTATAGACAAGAAAGCCGGACATACTTCGCACCACGGATATTCTTCGCTCTTAATGGTGTGTTGAATTTTGAAGAAAAAATACTTTTTTCCTTCAAAACCGAAAAAAAAAACATTCTGAACTTCAGTTTATATAAAATAATTATTGTTATTATTAAAGTCAGTATATTTAACAAGAAACTAATTAATTTCCATTTCATTTTTCGTATAAATGATAATTTTTTTATAATGTTAAGGAATAACAAGGAAAAGAAATCTAAGATTATTATCCTTCACGTACAATATATTATGTAATAATTAAAATACCAATTATCCGTATTATTAATATTATAATATTATTATAATAGTTATGTAATATACCTCATTAATATATTGTATGATAACCTCTGATAAAGCATCAAGCGTGTGTCTTAGTATCATCACTATAATGCTAACGTCAACCAGCTTGACTTATCTTGAAATTATATTAAAATATTTTTCATACAAAATACATATACGTATTTATGTAATTTATACTAATTACAATAAATGGAAAACAACACTTCCACGAACACATACGCCTCATCGGAAAACGGTCCATTTCTTAAATAGAATCAAGGGAATTTCTTATTATGACGTCAATGGCAGGGTGTATATGTGCCCCAGAGCCCAGCACACATCAGACGCTTTCCGACAGGAAAATTATCCGGTCACGAACTGAGCTTTACGTTTTCCGGTATAATTTGTTTTGTTAGTTCAAATCGCGTATCACTTTGAAAATCGTTAAACTGTTATATTTTTTTTATATTGTGTTTTATTTTTCAATAGTAGTGTAAGACAAGTGGGTGTCTTTCCGAAATTAAATTATCGTTTTTATTTCAAGCACCTTTTTATTTCAATCAGCATTCTGGAAAGTAACCACTTTATACGATTAGTATAGAGCAGTGGTTCTTAACCTTTTTCTAATGATGGAATACTTAACATTTTATAAGTTTTTTGTGGAACACAATGATTTTTCACGGTTATACACGTCTTATATTTGACTAATATTCGGGTGAGAATAAAAAATTTGGGAGGTTAACACGTTTATTTGTTCGATTTGGCCCCTTACCCTTAATGGTATTAACCTTAAGCACATTTAATTAATTTAACATTTTATTTAAAATTAAACATTTCGTTTACTTTATGGATTTTAGATTCAGAGCGAAGAAAAGAAGCTAGTGATTTTACAATGATGTTTATTTTTTTTTTTTATGTGTACACGTTTTCGTAAAGAAAAAACTTGTCCAAAAGTTTACACCAGCCACTTTTTGAAATTGAATTCACCTTTGAATGGTACTTTAGAAAAGTCAATTTTACAAAAAATTCAACAAAAAGTAAAAAAAAATTCAAAAAGTCAAGAAATTACGAAATTCTCAATTGTTTTCTCAAAATTTGGGAAAAACTACACAAAGAGTTGACAAAAAAAGACTCAGAAACTCATTTTTTTTAATCCAAATTTATGAAAATTTAAACACAGATAGACAATAATAGAAGAAATATTTTGGCATCAGAAAATTTTGAATATGTGAAAAAAGTGGGATTTTTTTTCTAAGACTTTTTTTTCATTGACTTTTAAATTTTGGTGGAACATTTATCTCAAGTTCATGGAACACTTGTCTTCCGCGGAATACCGGTTAAGAACCACTGGTATAGAGGGATTCACTTCAGAGGCAATAGAGTTAATAAGGATAAGCTCTTTATTGGCATATGTCACTAGAAGTAGACAATGCTTATCGAAAGTGTGCCGTAACTTACTACAACTAATATTGATGTGTTACATGTAAAAAAAAGTTTGGGAACCATTGGTATAGATCGGTGGTTCCCAACCTACGGGCCGTGGCCCACAAGTTTTAAAACCACAAATTTGGTATCGTTTTGTAAATATGTTTGGAATTATTATTCGGATAATTACGAAATCGCATTAAAGCGTATTTGATTACTTATTTATGTGAATGAACCTTTTCATCTTCATTTTTTTTAAAAAATAATTATCGAAATAAATTAAATATCAAAAGTGATTAACAAAATGTAATTCAGAATTATTGATATTGACTCTCTTATAAAAAGCAAAAATTTTCAAAAATGGAATTGAGTTTTTTCAATTTTTACCTTCCATTTTTGAGAATAAAGTATTTAATTAGAATAAATAGAGAATTAAAAATGTAATACAACGAACTTAATTTTTCTTAATAAAAAAGATAATTTTAGATTCTGAGTGGCAAGAAGATACTAGAGTTATTCAATTATTCTTATACAGATTGTGTTCCTAATTAGGTACTGACATATTATTATAATGTCATACGTGTCTACTATGTGTCATACGTGTCTACTGTCTATTTGTGTTTAGGTGTTTAATTTTTTTTACCTGTATATAAAGTTAGTGTGCCTCGTATTTTTATAAAAATTAGTGGGCCGCATAGCCGAAAAATTTGGAAACCACTGGTGTAGAGGCCAATTCTGAATTAAAAATTTGCTGGCCGAAACTTTCGGTCGAGTATTTCTATACAAAATACCGGCTCACCTACGCGATCTTGTTTTAATTGTATCGTGTATTAAAATACTCGTATTGTGCTAGAAAATCAATATATTATACTCGTATAAAATTCGTATCGTCTGTTTTTTTTTGGTACAATACGAGTACGAATCACCGCCGCGCCGTCACATCGGTAGAATAATAATTTGACTGCCTCAGTGTGCAGAATACGAGATCGAATATTATATTATGTGTTTGAATATTTTCCAATCATTTTTGCAGTTTTTTTTTCTTTTTAATGCAAATACCAATATTTACAAGAGTTGTGTTATTGCGCGAAACGGGCTCGCGGAGTTCAATAGCAAATATTTTCAATAGTTCAGTTTTTCGCAATACATCTCAAAAGAAGTGGAAATCTTCCTACGACTCGTGTTGACAATAATTCGTCACGGTTATTATTATTATTATTATTCGAATCTGAATATTATATTTCACTAAACGATTTTTTCTAATAAAACGCGAATTTCTGTAAATAATAATAATAATAAAAAAAAATGTAATATAAGAATAAGGACTTTACAGTGAATCTCAGAGGAGGAGTTGAATTCATATTTTTCTCATCGAACAATCTTTACTGCATACTTTCAGACGATTTCAAAAACAGAATTCCGAGAACGCGAACATTCCGTACACGCAAAGTTACGTTTTGTTACGAACATTTATATTATATTGCACACACGTGTTATAGACGTCAATTTTAAAATACTTATCAAAGCGTTTCTTACGGCGAAACGGAACTTATATCAAAGTCACGTGAAAATGTAAAACAACTGATGAAATAATTAAAAATAAATATTATTATAAAATATATTTAATAGGTAGTCGGAACGAATAAAGGATAATAATATAGTCGTTGTTAAAATTCGATTTACAATGTTTGCGACTGTAAACACTACGAAAAAGAACTGCAACTGTGCACATTTTTATTAAATTATTTTTGTATCGATATAAATTGTAGAATACAAACTGCATTTTACTCAGCTGCGTACACAAAAAAAAAAATAAATATTTTAAGGAGTAATAACATAATATATTACGATAAGACATTAAAACAATAATAATAATAATAACTTAGTCACAAAGAGAACACAATTTAAATCATTAAAAATGCTATGCCTATAAAACAGTTGCTTGCAGCTTGCATTGTATTATGTTATAAATCACTATTAATTGTGTGTTATATCGTTAGTTTAGATAAGTATCATCTCGTTAGGGCGATTTGTGTAAGTGATTCAAATGATATTAAACGTATTTATAATGAAAGTACCTATATTATAATATTATCTTATTGTAATTTGTGAACTCACACACTTATAATATAAAGTAACTGATACATTTTCTATACAAATTAAAAATAAAATAAGAAACCTGAAAAATTTAACATTACTAAAGAACTTTTGATAAAATATTCGTAAAAATTTAAACTCTGGGTGGAATTTTTTCATAAAGTCTGCGTAGAAAAGCATGTGTTTGATGTTCATAGTTGGTAGGTGGTTTCATAAAGATATGCATATTAAATTAATATTGTTTGAACAGCTTCTGAAGTTGATAGGTATTCTCAAAGCCGTTTTTAACTGCAGAGAGCAAAGGTAGCGGCAAAATGTCGGATTTAATTAGCGGTGGCATGAATCATACATCACTAATAGCTTTTTCTTCTTTCAAAAGTGTGTAATACAGGCGCGCACTCAGGAATTTTTTTTGGGGCTTACATTTTTTCTTACTTTTCCTCACATTCAAATACACAAGTATCATTAATTTTTAACGATTTTATTTATTATTACAACAAGGTACCACATACTACCCCAAAAAAATCTAGTTTAAAGGTATCCAACATTATTGAATCACAATTCGCCTTTAGATGGTACTGTTAGACGTTATTCTTCGAAATTTTCAATAGAATTTAATTGCAAAAATAGCAAAATTGTAATATATTTTTGAGAAATCAATAATTTTTATTATTTATAAATTAAAATAAGAGAAATTTTGGGTGGGGCTATAGCCCCAAAGCCCCTCCCTTGGGTGCGCCACTGGTGTAATATATATTATTATAATGTTTTTATTATATGAATTTCTACATATATATTTTTAATTATAATTAATAAAATATATATTTATATCATAAGTGAAATATATTTTTAATGATACACAGATTACCAAATAATGTAATTGATGGCTTTATTATATTACAGCAGACCAGGCGCGCACTCAGGATTTTTTTTTTTGTAGGGGGGCTTACATTTTTCTTACTTTTTCTGACACTCAAATACACAAGTATCATTAATTTTTAACGATTTTATTTATTATTACAACAAGGTACCACATACTACCCGTACTACCTCAAAAAATCTAGTTTAATGGTATCCATAGCAATAATTTTAGATTCTGAGTGGAGCGAAAAAGCTAGTGTTTTGACAAAACTATTTATTACTAATTTTTTATTTTTTTTCTGTATACACATTTTTTTATAGAAATACTTGAACAAAAGTTTCAACCAGCAACTTATTGAATCATGCGTAAGAATCAAGCGCAGTGGCGGCCTACAAAAGAAAAAAAAAAGTACAATAATTATAACCACGAATCAAGGAATAAACAAAAGGAAAAATTGGCATAAAACACTCCAGATGTTTCAGCTTTCCAAAAATGGTCCAAAATTTGATGAAATTAGTAGCGTTGTCAGAAAATAAATATTTCCTATTTTTTTTTCTCTAAGATTTCTGTGGTTTGTTACTACCCTGATAATTTCAAATTATCAAAAAAAAAATAAATAAAAATTATCATAAAATGTAAATCTTTTTTGGATAATGTGTATAAACAAATAAATTATAGATATTTAAATCATCAGCAGGGCTCGAGACTTCTAGCATTTGCATATTTGTTTATAAACTTCTAAAAAATAGAAGAGTGAGCTACAAATTCGTTTCATATTAAAAAAAAATGTAGCTTTAAAAGTTTTTAGTGCATATTTTCGCATATTTTATGGTTTTTGCCTTTTTTATGCTATTTTTTGCATATAATTTATTAATCTGAAAAAAATAAAGTAATTTTGTGGTATGTACTTAGTGAGCGGCAAAAGTTGCTTTAAATTCCTATTTTACAAAAGCTGCGTTCACATTAAGACTGTTCATTGTGGACACCAATTTGACCTAATAACTATTTTGTTCGTTCGCTTTTATAATATAAACGTGACTTTACCAAATTTATCGAAACCACCCCGCCACTTTTCAAGTAATTAATATTTTATTGTTTACCTATATATAAAAATATTCCAGTAGTATGGAATATATCATTTTTATTGT
>JAIPRM010005425.1:0-20598 GCA_025469315.1 Stegophylla sp. TES_Ste_2020 | reverse complement strand
CTGATAGAAAGGAGCGAAACCAAGAAAGCAAAGGATTAGAAAATCCAAAGTTGTGCAACTTACTGAACAATATTTCAAGATTAACTCGATCAAAGGCTTTGGAAAAGTCTGTATAAATTATATCTGTGTTTTGTGTATAGTATATTAGAAATTGGGTATGTCAAATTATTTCATTTTTAAAAATTCCAAAAGTCAAAATGTCAGGTGTGTGTCGTTTGTGTTTTTATTATGTTTGTGAATACAAGGAAAAATAACAATACAATTTTTACCTTTTTTAAAACATTATTTAAGTGTATTTTTTGGTACATTAAATATTATTTTATTAAGGCAGTTTTAAGGTTTTTAATACATTAAAATCCAAACCCTAGTTATTATAAAAGAACAAAATTTAAAAATTCGGACATACTTCGCATCATGGGTATACTTCTACCCTCAGATGGGATTCTCCAAGTCGATAAAATTAATTTAAAAGAAATTATTAATCAAATTTACAGTATATTTTGCACTCTTGTTAATAATGAGTCAACGTTTATAGTATTATTAACTTTTAGTCAGTTAGATTTTTGAAAAATCTAGTTTACGGCATATTATGATGTGTTTGTTCAATTTTTCAGTAGTTTTACCTTGTTTTTGGAATGATTATCGAGAATTTTGGAAATGTTCTCTCTAAAGTACCACACAGAGCCAATTTTCAATCTATAAAAATTTGTTGAAAGAAACTTTTGGATAAGTTTTACTACACGAAAAAGTGTTCACAGAAAGAAAAAAAAGGCATTAAATATCATTATAAAACTACCACTAGGTAGCTTTTCGCTCCACTCTGAATATAAAAGGAAACGAAGAAAAGTTTTCTACTTTCGTGTTGTACTTAACAATTTCTGGTTTTATTGGTTAATTCTCTATCAGTTTACCCCATAATGCGACGATATTATGAAATCGTATTTTAGGACAAATTTCGTAATCACGCAATATTCATACGTGCCGTTAATAATTAAATTTGTACAAACATAATGTACCTAATTATTATTTGTTCTTCTAGAATCTAAATTTTGATTTTATTTTATATCTTGACGGGTTTTTCTACATTGAACTTTTGAGTGATCATCAAAATAAAATCCAATAGGATTTATGCTATGCATTTATGTGATAGAAGACAGGTCTCGGAGCGTCTTTAAAATTTTTCTTTTTCTTTATTTTCGTCGTGCATTGATGAGTAATAACTAATAATATTTAATAATAATAATGTAGTTGACACTAATTCATTTCAATTAGGACGGAGTTTATTTTACAATCCCATTTATCAGTGCACGATCCGACATGTGAGATTCAATAAGCCATTATTTCATAAAAGTGTGATTGTGTCTTTCTAGGATAACTCCTATATGGCCACCGTCTGAGTAATGCCACGGATAGGAATCCGCATACGAATTATACATATTATTATGTATATTTGCCTCGTGGTTTTTCGTTCACATCATTACAGCTATTTTCGTTCAACGTGGTGAAAAGGAAATTGATGAAATAAGTTCTTTGAATGAACTCGAAGATAGCACATATTATATAATATGAATTTTCGTGGAATATTTCCGTGGTTAACATCGCTGCTACACAAAAAATAGTTTTAATTTTCGAACAGCGTAACCGCAATAGCTGATTTCTATTTAGATCGGTGAAATATTCTGGAGATTGATTCTATCGAATATGTTGATCGATGTCTATTTTCGAAAAACACTTTTGTTTGATATTAAAATATATTACTGATTGCTTATTTAATTTTTAGGATATTTTCTATAACATCTTTATGATTTTTTGAGAGTATTTTTATTAAGTGTTCTGTATCTATGCTACAAGAATTTAATCACACAGGAATAAAAATAGCTTCAGAGGGCCGACACTTTGCAAGATATTTAAATGTTAATTGTATTACAAAATATTATTTTAGAAAAATAGTTCAGTGAAGAGGTATTTAATTTTTTTTTTAAGTAGATAATTGCTTTGATTTTACAAATGTAAAATTGATATGAGGTTTGTCATTAAGCATATGGTTAACTATTGAATTTATATAAATTATTAAATTTTAACATGGTTTCTAAAATGTGATATGATTCTTTACTATTGGCATTTTCTGTGTTGTAAAGACTGTGTGTGCATTTTTATGTTTATTTATTATGCTAATGGATTTACCTAACAGATAGTGAAGTCTAGGCACTATAATTAATCATATGTATTCCAGGCGTATGGGTAATTGCATCAACTGAGAAGAATAAGTTGGACCATCATTTGGCTGTACAGCCAATACCAGACACATTACACCGATTAAACTTTGGATAATGATTAGTTAGTAAATTAATTCCTAAAAGTTCACACATACCTATTTTCGATTTCCATATTGTATAAAATATTTGGTGATTTTATTGATATTCATTTGTTTGTAAAACAGTTAATCGTAATTGATTTATTAATAAACTCGTTATCGACCCTTTCTATTGTTTTAAAATTATTTATTAATTCCTCACTGCAGCAGGATATGAACCATGTTTTTTTTTATTTTCATCATACATTTTTTTACCCTTTCACCCATGAGACGCACGTTGAATGGCTTTTGAAAAAAAAATAATAATAAAAAAAATAGAATAATAATTATTATTACAAGAGAATTGTGTGTATGTTCGTTTAGTTTATATGCAAACCACATTTTAACTGTCATCTGCATGATTACATTATCAGTGACAATAATGAAATGATATTTTTAACTTGTCATCATAAAGTCACCCCACTACAATGTAAGCATTACTTCGTTCGTTTGATTAAATTTATTCTAATATTGATCTAGATAAAAATATTTTTTTTGAACATTTTATTTAATCTGAACCTAAAAATATCATAAAACAATAAAAAATTTTAATTGATTATTTTTTTTAAATACTTTAAATTCCGATACAAAACATGCATTTTACAAATTTCATAATATTTATATAATATATATTCATATTAGGCTTATATGTAATAAAATAAATGTGCCTATTTAATAGAAGTTCAAAGGATTTGGAGGTTAGGCGCATATCATACGCAGGGAATAAAATAATCTATTAAAGAAAAACCCGAATAAAATACCATGTGGAAAACCATGGAAAATTTAGATCAATGGAGTAAAAGAGGATAATATGATAACGTTGGGTATAGATAATTGGAGGAATCTGACACGTCATGATGGTTATAAATGGTGGAATACTATATTGGCGGCCAATATACTTAAAGAGCACAATTTGAAGTCGCACTAAGAGAAAAATAAGAAAGTTATTTTGAAAGAGGATTTTCCTATTTTCTTCGGAGAAAATAGTAATAATGGTAAGCTATATTCAAATTAAAATATTTCGCGTTTTTATATATTCCACAATTTATTCTTTTTTTATAACTGTTATGAAATATTAAAAATATTAAAGAAGAACTACTGTTTTCAAAATAAATTGTAGTTTTAATTCTATTTTAATTTCCAACATCATATTTTAAATGTTTTAGATTCTGAAAGAAGTGAAGAAGCTAGTGTTTTTACAATGATATTTATTTATTTTTTTTATTTTTATTTTTTTTTTCTGTGTACAACTTTTTGTATAGAAATACTTGTCCAAAAGTTTCGATCAATAACGTTTTGAAACTGAATTTGCCTCTAGATTGTACTTTAAAGAGGTTATTCTTTGAATTTCTCAATTCTTCAATTTTTTTTTTTTTAAAAAACTACCCAAAATTTGACAAAAACGACTCGGAAACCATCATTTTTTGATCCGAATTATATGAAAATTTTAAGCATAGATAGAAAATCATATACGAAAGATTTTGGTGTAAGAAAATTTTGAAAATGTGAAAAAAAAATTTTGAACATTTTTCTAAAATTTTTTCTCATTTATTTTTTGTATTATTAACTTCCTTCGTTCAGAATCGTTTTATTGAAGAAATAATTTATCGTTTCTTTAAAATTCAATACACCTGTCAACAGAATCCCTCTCGTCGTGCGAAGAACACCAATCGTGCGAAGTATATCCGGCTTTTGTTAATTATAAAAATAAAAACGTAATTAAAATTTTAATTGGCGATTTTAATATTATTTTCGTTTTTTGGTACACGGCGTTTTCAATAGACCACACACAATACGAAATTGCACAAAAGTAGAGAGTATTGATATAATATAAGGATGAAATAACACGATAAGTTGCATAGAAAACTGTTAGTTACTGGTTTTTGGGATAGTGTAAAACGTGAATGTATAACAATTGAGTGGTCTATACGGTAATTTACTATAAGATTGTGATGTGTGTTTTTGGTAATATGCGTATGAACACTTTATTTTGTGCGATTACGAAAATAAATTTCACAATATTTTATAACTTATTTTCGTGTGGTGGTTACTCCTCATTTTCTCGATGAAATTACTAATAGTGCAAATCACAAGTAAACGAAATCGGATATTATTGTTGAAAAACATTATGGAATAATTTAATACTAAGTACTATCAACAATTCTATATGACTGAGTAAAATGCATTTGTTATTTACTTTTTTGACAAAGAAACATTCTAAATTCTCCAATTTTTTAATTTATTTAAAGTTAGTTATTTTCATTATTTTGCACGGAATTCTTTTAGCTCAGTTTAAAATTTAAATCTGACTGTTTCGTCCAAGCAGGTAATTTAAAATGGAAATTCAATTAATTTTGATTTGTGTCAAAACTTAGGCCTTTAAAGATAAACATTTAGAGACTACTCTAAAACATAGTTTTAATATTTTGTTATAAATAATTGCTTTTGGAACATTTGAGTGTAAATTTTTTTTTATGGTACGAATTATTATTTAAACAATTTAATTAGCGTATTTGTTAAATAATTAAAAGTGACACTATCAGGTTATTTGAATTATAAATAGTATATAAAATATGTACTATAATACAATTTTTTATCAATAATTATTAAAAAGTAGTTTTAATTTTAGATCACAATTATTTAACACACATTTTCTATGTAATATTACAAGATTTGTTGTGTCTAAATTTATTAAAGTATCAATATTTTTGTATCCGGCAATGTTTATTACTAGACGATTTAGAAAATTTCGTCTTTAAAATGTCTTTTCGATTCCTCTAACATATAAAACATTTTTTTCACGTACTATTTTAAACCAGTTATAAAAATATTTAAAATATTTAATTACGTTTAAAATATAACGTTTGTTAAAATTATCAAACTTATAGGTGCTATTACTTATAGTACTACTACTATTCATAGGTTTAATTAAAAGTAAAAAATGTTGAATGACAATGATTGTGTACAATGAATACCGACTTCAAACTTTTATAATTTTATCAATGTGTTATTTATTAGTTGTAGATATGAATTTTGGATTTGGTATTTTTTAATCATCGTTATTTTTTCGACGAAAATAGACGCTAAACTTTATCAATAAGTTAAATTACTGAGGTTGCTGTGTGTTATTTATTAAAAAAAAAAAGAGAACTCTTGGGTGCTTATTATTAATTTTTTTTTATGTTAATTAATTAAGGAGCAAGAATTATTGCGATTATAAATTATGAAACAATTATTATGCTGCGTTCAGAAAACAAATGGTTACAATCTCTGAAAATGAACGGTTTTTAATTATGACGTCTAGTCGTAATATTATTAATTATATTACTTGAAACTTTATTAAATTCGTTATGTTATAACTTTATGAACATTATTTTTGTCAAAAAAAAAAAAAAAAAAATGAAATAAAAAGTGATAATAACCATTATTTGCATAAATGCGTTAAAACTATATTAATCCGTTCCGGAGATCTTTATCATTGTTATTATACGAACGAACTGCGTTTTCGCTTTCGGCGTTTCGTATAACTGAACTCGGTGTGATAATATGCAAGTGCAGGCGGTGGCCATAAATAATTGCAACACGCGTGTCAGTGAGTTACATAACGCATTTCGTCGTCATCGTCGACGTTCAACATCCGATTTTGAACTCACTACACTTGTGTCATGTACGCGCGCGCGCACACACACACACACACACACACATAAACACACGCTAACACATTCATAAACTCTTACGGGCGTTTGCACCCGTTGTGTTCCAGTTCTGTCACATTACAGGTGCTTGCGGTGCAAAATGCAAAATATAAAATAATAATAAAATACATGAAACCAAAGATGCATAAAAAGTGTGTGTGTGTGTGTGTGTGTGTAAAAGTGTAAAAAGTGGTTTATAATAAGTGACGATGTCTTTTATGGTTCACGTATATACTTGCACAGCATACTAAACACCCGATCATTATTATTATTATTATTATTATTACTATTACCTACGGCACATTGGCGAAACGATCGTTGCACCGATCCAATGCGCAGTGTTATAATTTAATAGTGTTTAATATAGTAGTACCTTTATACGAATATATTGGTTGTAGAGGTAGAAGTAATTATAATGCTAATAATAATAATAAATCGATAGGTACCCTGTACAGAAACCATAATATCTCGTTTATTTCTTATACACTAAAAAAAAAATTCAGTTTCAACTTATATTTATTTATTGCTTTTGGATCATATCCAAAAATTTAGGTTTATATTTATGAATAATTATTTTATAATTATTAATTTTTCTCTTGCTTTCGATATTATTATTATTATTATTATTCGGAGTATATTATCACGGGGTCACATCAGTTATAAGTCAAGTTGTAAATAATAAAACTCGAAAACGTGACGTGGTGTACTCTTAAGAACGTACGCCGTATAGTTTATGTGCTACAGCGGCGATGCGGCGGCGTTTTGTGCGCGATAAAGCGCAACAAAACTTATGGCCGCAGTTCCGGACAATTCCCTTCCCAGTTGACCTGAGAAGTAAAATAACAACTTTTGTTCAACAAATTAAAGAATACTATACCACATTGGTACGGGTATGGATAAAATATATAAATATATATAATATATATACATATACATATATAACGGTTTACACATTATAGAAAGATATTGAAATATCAAAAGTCTCACTACCAGATCGATATTAAAAAAAAAATGTATATATACATATATATATAATATTTTCGCATCTTTACGAATTACGCGATGGAAAAAGTAAAATCTTCTCAATGTCATGTAGGTATTTTAAGCACCAATATTTTTCTAAAACTACAGTATAAAATTTAAAATTTAAAAATTTGAGTCCACAAAAAAATTTAAACATTATTGCTGTAGTACAATGCTGTAGTAATAATTTACAAAATATTGTTCTTCCCCCCAAAAAAATTAAAGAATTTAAAAATTCAAAAAATGAACACTCAAGTCTCAGTACTTTTTGGCATAAATATACCACATTATATATATAATACCATGAATTAGTTCCCATTATATAGTTGATTTAGTCTTCCTTCTGTTGTTTCCAATCTCTTATAAATTATCTTTTATAAATATGAATGATATTTTAATATAAGTGTGCACTTAACCAGGAACTTTCGTACAACGCCCGGTTCATATCAAATATCTAAAAATCATGTTCTAAGTATATTAAAATACGTCGCAATGCCTATATGTACTTAACTTATTTTTTAGAAAATATTTCGAAGCCAAAAAAATAATAATTAAAAGATAGTGAGAACCACATGTATTTTAAATAGTAAATTTAAAATGCTCACCGGCTCTACTTAATATCAAAATAAAATATTTTGTGGTGCACAAAATTATTGTTTTGCCGTGTAGATTCATTTTAACTTGGTAAAAGAAATTTTTTTTTAACGAGTAGTCTTTTATATATATTCTTAATATGCGTTTGTTCTATTATTACTATTATTACTTTTATATTATGACTGTCCAAGGTTTGGCATCTAATCGTTATAAGAAATGAAAAATAATAATAACAATAATAAATACGCAGTGACAGCTTGCTAGTAAGCGGTTTTAAAATATTAATATCTTAGTGTTTTAATGACTGAATTAGTTTCAAAACAGTTGTAAATACTTATAAATAATAAACGTAATATATTTCAGAAGAACAAAAAATCGTTTATGAAGAAAAAAACTTATTTATTCAATAAAATATTGAATCAAGAAAATTTTTTACTGTGAATCCGGTGAAATAAAAAAAAAAAGTTATAAAACTGTAAAATATAAAATATGACAAAATGTCAATGGCTAATTGAGATATGAATGGTATAATTGTATAAAAATGAAGTTACCTACTTAAAAATACGTTGTAACATATCAATTAATTATAACATAAAAAGAGGTATTTTTTTATTGTTCTCAGTTAAAGTCACGATTTTTCTGTTAGATCAATAAGTAAAAGTAATTGAGTGCAGTAAATATTACAATTATTTGAATTAACGAGCTGTTATTGTAGATCGTCATTAGAAAATATTAGAACATAAATAAATTTAATAAACTATAGTGTAGATATGAAAAGAAAATAGGAAAACGTATACTAATCGTCTGAATTCTTTGATGCTATTTTTTGCATTAAAATATTATACATAGTTATATCTATTTTATTTGTGTATATATTTTGTTCTTCTTTGTACGGTTGTATAATAAAATATATGATTCAATCTTATGAGTCTTGTCGAAGTTATTTAAATGTCAAAACGTAAATTTTTCATCCTTTATACATATATTCTTTTTCCACGTAAATGTAAAAAATAATCTTCATATTATTATTATTTAAATCAAAATAATTACCGTTCGAGTCTATGATTTAAAAAATATAAAATCAAAATTTTAATCTCGGATCAGCTTTAACGCGGTGTAGTGAGGCAAAAGAAAAAAAAGAAATAACAATAATGATACATTAAATAATTAATTTTGCTTCTTTGTTTCATCGAAAGGGAATTATTCTGTGCTCTTATTTTTCGACAAACGAAATTTCATCGGAGTATTGCGTCGGTCTTTGTTGTCAGCTGAGTTGGATTGGGCACATAAACCAGAACCGGTCGTACCTCGTATCGCTCCATATTTCCAATAGCTTGCGGCTTTTTTATTGTGACAATCCGTTCGGTCGTTTTGGCGGTATGGTTATTATGAAAAATAAATATAATAATAATATAACAGTAATAGTAATAAATAAATGCGTTTATACAAATATGCGCATAGTTAGTGTGTTTGTGAGTATGTGTGTGTGTGTGTGTGTGTGTGTGTGTGCCTTACATATTATACATATAAATGTGTATAATATAGTCTACAAACACACATACGATATATAATATAATACCACCTTAGGCTGTAGCCAGCTGCACCGCAGCAGCTGTCCACTGCATGTCGAAACCCCCATCGGAGCTTTCAAATTTTTATCAAACCGTTTCGTCACACCGCTATCCTTGTAATGACTGGACTAAGTAAATCGCGGTTGAAAAAATCACGAATAATATCGGAACGCGTATAGTTACGGTTTTTGTGAAGCATTGGTTCGCGTCGACGCGGGACGACTTTGAATATTTCCCTTTGCAACCATTACTGGGTTTGCTTTTCATTTTTTTTTTACGACATTAATTTATCAACTATAGAAAGACATCTCTAGAGTGTACTTTGATTCAGACGGTCTTCAGATGACAAGACTTTACAATAGGTACTGTACGTAGAAACACGTTTTACACTAGCGTTAGATTTATGGCCAGGAGACGATTTACATAATGTGACGTGTATAAGTACATGAGTGCCTAGCTTATTTTACTATTTTAGATTCGAGATAGAGGAAAATTGAAATCTTCTATAAATCGTAACCGTTATTTTACGACGGTTAGATTTCGTTGAATTACAAACAAAAATTAATTTCTTAATTTTTTTGAAACTTCTTCCATCAATAATAGAAAATCTTAAAGCAACAGTGTTTTAAACAAATTGGAATGTTTTCTAGTAAAAATCTAATATACAAAAATATTTAAGTAGCTTAATTTCGCTTATGACACGTTAAAGACTTTCCTCTTTTATATTGTAATGTATCATTAGTGCGCATTTCTAGCACGCCTTGTTGTACCCATGTTAATGTAGTTGAACCCATTTTTTATTTAAAGAAATTTTGAAGACCTTGGATAGATTCTTAGAATGATTGATATTATCATTCATACAAATTATAAAATATTTAAGAACAACGTGTAGGCTTTTAGTCGTTATTAAAATATACATATATTATTGGTTAAGTTATAGCTAATATACTTATTAAATCACAAGGTCGTATGAACAGAACTTAAGGCGAATTTCATTGTACATAAAAAAAAAAAAAAAAGACTATAAATTCGAAGATAATACTTTCCTAAACAAATTACTTACACACTGTTGATTAAATCCGAAGTCAATGATGTGACAAATCGACTGGCCAACAGTCAACAAAGCCGTGAACAGAGGGCTTTGTCCTGAAAGAGATATCTCCGAGCACAAATCTCCGGAAAGTGTATTGGATTTACTCGGTTTATTGAATGATTCGGAACACAGTCAGAGTTTCACTGTCATTGCGTGTCAAGTAAACTGTATACAAAAGTATGTCATGTAAAAACAAATATATTTAAATTGTGTACATATACACTAACTTAAGTTATTCAAAATATATATCAATAAAAAATGTCCTTCCAAATAAAATCTTGTCACATTTATTTTTGGTTATGTGTTTATTATAATTTTTGACACATTTCTAAGTTATGAAATAATATGTTAATTTTATCAAGCGATAAATACGTTTTATAGGTAGACGTTTTAATATGCATATCAAAAACAATAATTTTAATTGCAAATATTCAAAAAAGTAAAGTAAAGCAAAGTAAAGTAAAGGCAAGAAAGCCGGACATACTTCACACCACGGATATTCTTCGCTCTTCGTATCAGATACTTTTGGTGGGTTTGTAGAATTCTAAAGAAACGATAAATAATTTCTTTAATAAGACGATTCTGAACGAAAGAAGTTAATAATATAAAGATCAATAATGGTCGTCATTTTCAACACACTTATCAAGAGTATCTGACTTAAAGAGTGAAGAATAACCGTGGTGCGAGGCTTTCTTGTCTTTACTTTGCTTTACTTTACTAAACTTTACTTTTTTTTATCAAATAAATAAAAGAAAAAAATATTAAAAGAGAAAAAAAGTGTTAGAAAGATGTCTAAATTTTTTTTTTAATATTTTTAAAAATTTTCTAGCACCAAATCTTTTTTATGTTATTTTCTATCTATGTTTGAATTTTCATTAAGTTTGGATTAAAAAATTATGGTTTCCAAGTATTTTTTATCAAATTTTGGATAGTTTTTCAAAAAAAAAAAAAATTAAAAATGAATAAATTAAAAAAAAACCTTTTTAAAGTACTAACTAGAGGAAAATCGGGTTTCAAAAAGTTACTGATCGAGACTTTTGGACAAGTAGATCCATACGAAAAAGTGTTTACAGAAAAAAAATAAAAATAAACACCTACATCATTGAAAAAACACTAGTTTCTTCACTTCATTCAGAATATAAAATACAAAAGTTGCTGATTGTAAACATACGTACGAAAATAAATGTATTAATTGTCGAATGTTGTCAAGAGTAAACAAGTAATATATGATATATAATTTACAGTTATGTTTTCTTTCAAATAGTACTATAATAATTTAATATTGGAAAATGTTCTTAGAATTTAAAAATTAATATCTTAAAATCTTTTTTAAGAAAAGAGGAAACATTTATTTAAATATTTTAATGCAACGTTTTAATCTATATTAATTTAAATTGACTGATATAAGACGATAAATAATAAATAATGAAGTATGATGCTATGATTAAATAGTGTTAAATTTCGTTAACTGTCAAATATTAATATATTAATTAAATTTGCAAGGCATTTGGTTATGAAAAATTTAAGTCAAAAATAAAATTAGTCATACATTTGGTGACATAATAAAATTATACTAATAAAAAAATATTCTGATAATTTCATATTTTTAATAGCAAATCGAAATAATAAAATTATAGTATAGTCATCAAAAATTGTTTTATATTCCCACGTTATAATATGAACAATACTATTTGATACTATTCATATTTTGCTCCTTAGATTCACATTCTATAACAGAAAATATAATTCACAATAATTTGGACTTGTTTTATATTAATTGCTTGGTAAAATTTTTTTTCAATAGAAAATCAGTCACAAATCGGCTAGTGTAAAAAAATTTCAAGAAAAAAAAAAATCTAATATTAAAGTACAATTATTTTAATCGATCAAAATAAATGTTAAGATCTTTATATTTCCATAAGACCATGGTTGCTATAATTAATGTGGATCCAGTAACGGCAGCGATTGTGATAATGACAATATTGCTTCCTTAATTATACATAAACGATTAAGTGTATGAACCAGTTTTATAGTAATTTAACGGTCGTACCATAATAAAAACTTGAACTATTATGAAAACGTAATACTACACAATCAAATAATGCAGAAATAGAATGCAACAAAAACTTGGGTGATCGTAAATCAGTGTCTCCTTGACCTAACAACCTGTATGCGGATTTCGTCAAAGTACGCGCGCGCGCGGTCAGTGGTAAGAACTGGTCAGTGTTTTTCGTTAATCGTTGCAAATTTAACAAACATTTTTTATTCTGCAAACAAAGACACTAGAATTGTAAGAACGATCAAATATTATAATCATAAATTATATGAATCTGATAGAGTGAATAGGTATTGGAAAATCTTCGAAAATAGAAGCGTAAATAATCGTTTTATAAATATTCTTCGGGTGAAATAGAGAAATTGCTTAATATGAAAAGAATTACAGAACGAGCTATGGGAAATCGAGTAAAATTAACTAAATAAATTTAGATTATAATATGTAATATACAGATTAAATAAATACATTTTATAAAAGTGACCATAGCACTTGAGGCTTAAGTATCATAAGATAATTTGTAGTACGACCATATTCCGGTTTCGAAAAAAACCATCATTAGGGGTACATAGAAAAATATTAACCCTACTGCGTATAAAATTTGAAATTAGAATAATTGAAAAAATATAATTACAAAAAAAAAAAATTAACTTAACATATATATTATATACCTATATAAATTAAAAAATAACCGTTAGATGTAGCAAAACTGATGACTGATATTATTATACATATTACATACCTAGCAAAATAAAAATTATAAAATAAACACCATTGTTAAATCATAAGCTTTTTCGCTCCGCTCAGATTCTAAAATAAATAGTTTATTTCGACGTTTTCAGCGTGAGAAATGAAAAACGACTCGCTAACGTTAACCGTTAACATAATACCTAATAAGCATAGGCTTAGCCAAGGGGTCACAAGTTATTTATGCCACTACATACCCTGAAAATAAAAATTAGAAAAACGAAAGTTTTTAAAATTAAACACTTTTGGTAAAAAAAATACTAAAACCATAGATATTTTTTAATATTCTGTTTAAAAATGTATTTTATTTTCTATAAATTATTAATAATTAACGTATTTATATTCCATTATATTGAGTAGTTTTGTAAATTTTATTAGGCAATTAGGATTTTATTTTTGTACATCACATAAAAAAGTCTAGCTACGCTAATTAGTATTTTAGATTCCTCAATAATTTTAAGGAGAAAATAAATAAGAGTCATACGTATTGCAATTTTTAACATGGGAAGGGAATGGAGGAAAAAAGCAGCGGACAAAAAGCAAAAAAAAAAAAATTCCCCGTTTACCGCCAAGTCTGTTTATCGTCAGAATAAAAATATAGATATTTGTTTTCCACCACCATAAGTTTCAGGTTTTTAGATTTTGGTAACTTTTTATTATGAAAAAAATATCTAGAGCAGTGGTGTATTTAGGCAACTGTTGACTAAATTGTTTTTGCACAACACCCTCCTCCATTCGCACGCAAAAAATAATTTTCCTTTTGGACTATTACAGTTTGTATCAGCATAACGTGGTGAAATATAATTTACAATTTTCATGGTTACTCAAGAGCTTCTTGTGTCAAAATGTTTCTCATATTATTGTCTATTAATGTTTAAATTTTGATAAAGTTTGGATCAAAAAATGATGGTTTCCGTGTCTTTTTTGTCAAATTTTTGGCTAGTTTTTCCTGCAAAAAAATTGAAGAATTAAGAAATTCAAAAAACGACCTCTTTAAAGTATCAACTAGAGGCAAATCCGGTTTCAAAAAGTTGATGGTCGAAACTATTGGACAAATATTTCCATACGATCATTGCAAAAACACTAGCTTCTTCATTTCATTCAGAATCTAAAATCGAAAAAAGTATGGACAAATTTACTGAAAATACCGAAATAAATATTATCATGAAATCAATTTTAGATATTTAGTTATAACTCCAAAACTAAAAGTTATGGAAACGTACAACTCTCATCAATTACTAATAA
The DNA here is from genome assembly GCA_025469315.1 of Stegophylla sp. TES_Ste_2020. Taxonomy (NCBI): domain Eukaryota; kingdom Metazoa; phylum Arthropoda; class Insecta; order Hemiptera; family Aphididae; genus Stegophylla; species Stegophylla sp. TES_Ste_2020. The sequence goes on along the minus strand of JAIPRM010005425.1, from coordinate 6,224 downwards.
TTACGCACATACTTCATAAAAGTTTCGAGAACATTTGACCGATTTTGAGGTAAGTATAGAACTTTGAAAATATTGGAAATTTGTTATTTTTTGTAAGTTATTATTTCATAAAATTTTAATTTATAGGTATTAAAACCCGAAAATTTAATATAAACACCTATTTATGAGTTGCAAATAGTACTAAAAAAATATCGATAATTATAATTCAATATTTTCTATTTTGTATCCGTTTAAAAATTAAAATTAACATTAAACTGGTTATTTTTAAGTAAAATATTTAGTTATTTTTTCAATTAAAACCTATAAAACAATTAGTTCTTATTCCGGTAGAAATTTTCTTTTGCCCAACTATTTTTGACATCTTTTTGATTACGAAATACATATTTATTTTTCTTATTATTACGTAATTTAATATTAAACAAAATTGATAATTTATATTTAGACGAATTGTGAAATGGACATGGATTAATAATTTATTAAATAATAGTGTTAGCCGATTACTCGTCGTTTGAGATAAATTATCGTTTATTCCACTGTATTATTGAAAAATGAATTTAAGAATTATAAATAGCTCAAAACCCAATTAATTTTCAGTATTTGTTCACGTAACCAGTGCGTCTATAAAATTTTTCACCCCACCACTCGTATGTTAACGCACCGTCATCCACAGCAGTTCACTGCACTTTATTCGTTATTATTTAAACAATAATATTATTTTTTTATTTTCAAAACTGATTTTGACTGGTATGCATATTTACAATAAACGGTTGCCAAACTGAAATGTCCCACGTTGCATAGCTAGTGCACAGATATTTTTGATGTGCGGATTGTTATTCTATAATAATACCCCAATACCAATTAATGGATGGTTAATGATTTGAAGTTATGAAAATAGATTATTATTGTTTTCAGTATTTTTAAGAGGACATTAATTACCTGACAAACAAACACACAATATTAGAGAACTTGAAGTTACAAATTAATGTGTAAGTTACAACTTAACTCGAAAAAAATACTATTAAGTAACAGTTGTTAAACATACCTAACTGACAGTTATAATTGTATATTATCAGAAGTTGTGCTCAGAATAATTTTTAATAATTAAAATAATTAATTATTTTTTTAAAATGCGATACATCCACCAATAATATCTCAACCGAGGAGCGAAGAATACCCATGGTGACAAGTGAGTCCGGATTTTTTTGTTCTTGATTCATTTGACATCGTTGTTTCCGACGCGTTAGCAGGCTTTGGAAAATAAAAAAATGGTGGCGGAAATAAAGGGAAAATGAATTTTCATAGGACACATAATTACCCGGAAGTAGGAGTCGACGAAATCGGTATCTCTAGACACTAAATTGTACATAGAATCGTCGGAATTGCCGACAAGGAGGAAAACACAGCTGAAGGTCTTAAATAGTTAATACCACGTCAGAGATTTTCTTCGAAAGGATGATACCATATTAAATGGGTAAGTTGAAATTGTTCTAACATGGAGTATAAAGTCGTTAAGTTTTAGCGGAAACTCGGTCATGAAAATTTGTCACGAAAACCTAACACGACAATGCACATATATAATAACGTTATCAGACACAACTTCCGCAAAGTCAAATATAGAGCGACACTATTATCCGAACGATATTAATGCCGATCACTAAAATCTACTCTCGTATTTAACTACGTTTACAATGTGTTACATTCAAAAAACGATTATTGAGTAGTCAGTCCCTTGATTATTAGTAATATATTATTATTGTTTTATGCAAGTCATTTCTGAACTATTTTAGTTTTCGTCAAAAACGTATCACAACATACTGCAACATTACAAACTGGGCCCATAATGTTAAAATATTACACCGTAGAGCAATGTTATAAACAGGTTAGATGCTGGGGGGTTAACCTCCATTAAAATATTTTTCAAATTTTATCTACTTAGACAGACTTGATTTTATGTTATTTGATGATTGAACACGTGCACTTTATAATCTTTGTGATCAAGTATAGGGGCATTACCAACCTGGAATTTATTTCTCGTGAACGTGCCTGATTATATTAGAAAAATATAGTGCATCAGAGACTAAAATGTCTAAACTTTCGTACTACACACTCTGTGCTATTATATTGCTTATATTTTCGATTTTTGTCTCCGACACTTTTTACTCCATTAAAATACTTTAATTATATGTATGACGTCCCCCCCACCCCCCAAAAAAAGAACACTAATAAATATAATTTTGAAACAATATACATAAGAATTTCTAAAATTTGGTAAGGTTGGTCTATAAATTGCATAAAGCAGTATGAGTATTATTATTAATAATTAATTAATAATTTTATATCACAAATTTATTAGGACCATGTATTTTTGCAGTTATCTTTTAAACAAAATCAACGCACTTTTTGAATCAATTATAAAATATTGCAATGACAAAAATTAAATATCAATTGTTATAATGCAATCTCTATAGGTACACTTTTTCATTTTGTACTACACACTCTATATTTTGTATACAATTTTAGTCCCTGTAGTGCATATTTAAGTTTCTTAAAATTTGCATAGATTTATGTATGGGATGTAGGTGATACTCTTCCCATTTGACTGTCTGTCGTCGTCATAATTCGCGTGTCATACGTGACAACAACGACTGTATTATACAATTACTGTGATGGTGCGTAACGCGTTTGCACGAATAGATGCGACACGTTATTACGGTAGGTCGTGACATTATAGTGACAAACCGGATTACAAACATCGTTGTTTTTTCAAATTAATATTAATATTATTATTATTATTGGTATTTAATAGTTTTGCGAGAGATTTAATTCGTCAGGGCTATAGCGGAAGTTATTCTCGCGGCCGATGGGCGAAAAATATAATGTCATAGAGTAAAGAATATATAAAAGGGCCATACCGTATACTGCTGTGTGTAGTGAATTGAAGCAATCAAATAGAATAAGCTAAGAGTAATCACTTTGAGAAAAATAAAATTATTTTTCTTATTTGGTTTGTACCATTTTAAATTTTTATATTATCAGCAATATATAATAACGATAACATTAATTAAAAAGTTTTAAAGTATGATAACAATTCCTTATCAGTGATCCAATTGAGCAAAGGATACAATATTTTGATACGATAATTTGATTCTTTTCAATTGGTCACTCTAAGCGTATTCCATTTGAATGCTTCATTTACGTATACGTATGGCCATGAGTTTGGTATATATTGTTATTACTATATGCGTTGCACGCGTATTGATATGAATATTGTTTAGTAGGTATACTATAACTATATTATTTTATATCGTGATCCGATGATTGACAATCATTACTGTCACATTAAACATTACAAGCAAAGACGTATAATTTCGTAGTGGCAGTATGGAAAGGGAACTGAAGTTCCTTTTCGAATTAACTGGAACCCTTTTTTTATAGAAATCGTTGAGTATAGGTGTATTATACTTTATATACGTTGTTAGTTCGTTGCGACTTGGAAAAAAATAACATTCAGGGACTCCCAAAAAAAAAAAAACAATTCCTCATTCTAGTGCTGTACTTAACATTTAAAAAAATTATTTTACTATAATACACGATTTTGAAATTTTAATTTTTTAATATCTGAAAAATGGCTTTACTTAAATGTTAATATGACTAAATTATTAAATTATCGTTGCTCGAAAGTTTATTTTTTGAAGTATATGAATTTCAACCCTTTCATCTATCTATTACTTTCGTAAACTGCATAAACAGTTGTTATTATTTCTAGATTAAAATTGGCAATTTTAGATACAAAGATCAGACAAGGTTTGTACGTTTATCACGCGCAACAGAAATGGTCAAAATAATAATACTAGTTATGAAAACGTTAGGAATTATTTTGACACGCGTTTAAACTACTATACGGTGAAATTATTATGAATTAATATCGCGTGGATTTTGACGTTAAAACTTTGTTTACATTTGTTTCGACGTAATACGAAGCACGCAAGTTTGTCGACGTCGAACACTTGACATTTTGCGCACGAGATTAATTTCAACACGATTGAAATTTTGTTCATTAATAGGATAAAGAAGATATCGAAATTCGTTTTAACGCGGTAAAAGAACGAGGCGAGTGGTTGCTTTTGCGGCAAATATTTGCCGAAGCAATACATTGCCGAGTGGCCCATACACAATACACAATTCCGCAGAAATTGTTAAGAGGTGCGTTTTTTTTTTTTTATATAAAACATCTATACTTACTGGTGTGACAACGAGTCGGAGTTTTCAATTGTATTATTATTTTATTTCATATTTGCACGCAACGCAACGGTTTAACTCTCACGTCAATACACATTTTCACTTGCATTGGCCCGCCAAGAGGTATTTCTTAGTATTATGTTAAAAACACAACAGCACGCAAAATATTAAATGCGCACACGATACTATCTAATTGAATAAAAAATATGTCATAATATTATAACAGAGACGGCGAACCCGTGACACGCGTGTCACGGAGTGATACTCGCTCTTTTAGTGACACACGCAACTGTTTTCAAAAAAAGATCATTCATCGTAAAAACTCGTCATCAAAACAATCAAAACAAGTCGTAGACTTGTAACATATGGATTACAAAAATAAAATGTCAAGGTTATGATATCCCTAAATGTATTGAATATCTATACTATTGAACAACTATATTACTTTTAATGTTTTCGATGAGAAAATCTTATTCGATAAGAACTTTATTTGATAGATGTGTAAAACTCGATCATGGCTAGTGGTTAGTTATTTTTCATTTTGTGTAAAAATATTATCATTGCCTTTGGTACTGAATGCATTGTTTTCGGAATTTTCTTGTTTTTTTTTATCATTCAAACCATGGGTAGAGGAATTTTTTTAAATTTAAAAAGTGTAATTTATTTGATAAGTTGAAATGCAAGCAAAATAAAATCAAATCAAATTTTTTTATTTGACACATGGGTACAAAAAAGTTTGCCATACCTGTCATATGAAAGAATCTACTATCTAAAAATTGTAACACTTATCACAGAATACCATTAGTGGTTTAAAAAAAGAAAAAAACACTCTATTTTTGCAAAACTTTATGTAGTAAAACCTATTCTAAGAACTGCTACGAAACAAGATGAGTTAAGTAGTTTAATTTAGTAGTTTCTAAATTGTGAGCCATGATTTTTTGTTTGGTAGGCCATTATTCAATTTATAAAATATAATTATTGTTTTTGTCATGAACATCTGTAACATTGCATTGCAAAAATACGATTTAAAACCAAGTGGCCAACAGCTTGGAATACAAATTTAATTAGTTGATGCTATTAACATTGTTTAAGGGGGGAAAAAAATAAATAAAAATAGGAAATCATTTTAGTCAACCGTGTAGCTTTAGAAATTTATGTAAAAATAAATTACGGAGGCAGAATGATATTATTTTGTATATTATTTATTTGTCTGTAAATCGACTACTTGACTGCGGTGGCCGGTAGGAAAATGATATTAGTAAAACACGGGATGATACTCGTGAGCTATAGGGATAAAATAGCTAGATAAAAAATAGCTAGAGTCACGCCACTCGGCCAAATTCGGAGCATACGAGTTGGGTCCCGAACACCAGGGGGTTATCACTGGTAGTATACTAGGTGGGTCCCAAATTATTTTAGATACTAAACTGGTTAGGTCCCGGATTATACAAATGAATATAAAAGATGAAGTCTTCTCAAGAACTCTGAAGAACATTGTTGTATAGAGTATTCAGCCGAACGAAAATCGAATTTGAAATTTCACGGATTATATTTTTGATAATTATATTAACCCAGAATCAAGAATTCAACCAACAATTTAGTCAAAATTTAAATCATCGACAATGAGAACATTGAGAACCACAAATTCTACGAATCATTTCATTTTCAGTTCCTAGAAATTTAAAAAAATATTCAAATGGCGACTTATATTAAAATGAGAAGTTCAGAAGTAATAAAAAAAATAAATTGTGTTTCACTAAAAGGAAATTTACAAGTGATAAAATGACTAAAAAGAACTGATGTTTTTAATTGTATGTTATATAATATGTATTTTAAATATCTGATTTTTAACAAGAATTTTTATATATATAAAAAAAAAAAAACATTTTTAACCATACCTGGGGTAAAAAATAGATCATTGGCAGTTTTAAGTCTGTTAAAATGGGAAGGAAAATGTAAGTGTATAAGTGTAGTGTAGTATTTGT